>RJJA01000261.1:0-86876 GCA_003724045.1 Lepidurus arcticus | reverse complement strand
TGAAGTGGTAAGTTCCCAATGAGGAACCAACGTCTCAGTTTTGTTCAGAAAGTTAAAGCTGGGTATGGGCAGGTACCCGTACTTGTTTAATGTGTCTCCGCAAACGTTCTGCGTCTCCTCAATGTCCTTCCAGGGCAACGTTGTTTTCCAGAGAGCTACACGACTGCCCTTTTGCCTTGTTGTAGCCGTTACTCGACTTTCGTCCCGATTTGTATGTTCTTCAATGTATGTGCGCACAGAACTTGTTAGCGGAATACCGACCCTTTGGAACAGCTTGGCAGCGACGTTCTCCGGATCGAGCGCCAAGTCTTCGTAGCGTAAAACTGTGAAAGTATCGGGAAATTCTTTCGCAGCCCGGAGTGCCGTCTCGTAATTGTCGTGCAAGAGTCCACAGAGCCTTTCTCTATCAGTGCAATGATTCATGCACCACATAAGCTTCCGACGAGAGGCTACGGTACCTCTGGGATCACGTACAAGCAAGACCACGTGAAGGTTCTGTTCTCTTTGGCGCAGAAGTGGCAGGACATAACTTAAGGGCATTCGGACTAATTTGTCGACTTGGATAGGAAAGTACCGGCAGGCATAGGAGACGTGCTCTGAATTTTGGCAGTATTCTTCGGTTTTGATCTCTCGACACAGTTTAAAAGCTGCGTTACTGTTGAGCCCCACGTTCTTCAGCATTTGCTTACCGCGGAATCTTTTCAGGATTGGCCCATAATTGCATTGATGGAGTTCCGTGAGCTCGTGAACGTAGTTTACCGCCAACGTTGCGTTATTGATGGGAATATTGTTGTAAGCCAAATACCGGAACGGCTCGGAATTGTAGACAACACCAGGGATCGCGCTTAGAAGTTCGCCCGTGAAAGTAGAGCCACTCCGCCAGGTCGTGACTATCAAAATACGCTTAGCTACACCTCCTGGAGCTGGTAAGACCATGCCATTCTCGGCCAATATTTTCCGAGCTTCATTCATTCGCTCCGCTAGTAAGTTTTGTAAAGAGATACCATTCAGCGGATCGGCTTGGGAAATACCGCCAGGAAATCTGTTGGAAACGTTTTCTACCTGCAGTCTAGTCAACTGGACATCTTGCAAGCTTTTATTCCGGATTACAGTCATTATGAAGATTAGTACGAAAAGCCCCACCGTTAGAGTCACTACGTCTCTTTTGAAGTTGCGGGGGTAATACATTTCTTAAAAGAAAAAAATGGTTTCGGAAGCCTTTTCCAAACTGAAATGCTGTCGCCTTGCTTTGGCAACGAACTGTAGATGTTTGCCTACTATATATCTGCCCTGCTTTTCATTAGCGCGTTATTACGGATTTTTTCCTTATAGTTGCAGGAAAAACCTCATGATGGCGCTTATACTTAGTTGTCCTTGTGAGCATAACAAAATTGTTTAGACTTATTAAAGGCTACTCTTAAAAGTATCCCAAGTAAAATTTCAATCATCATATATTTGCAAGAGGACAATAATCGTGTATTCAAGTACCGTTGTACTCTTGTACTGGTGTTGCAGTCGGTTTTAGTTTTTAAAATAATAAATACATGTGAATTTCAGTTATGGTTGTATAATTTACTAAGGTACATCTTGACAATTTTCCTCACGCCACGTCTTGGGAGTTTATAGCTTTTGCATATTTTGGTTTACATCCATGACTAGACATGGTGATTTTCCTTATCGTAATCTTAATTAAAATATAAGCTTAATTTTTGCGTACGTGAAATCTTTTGTGTTCATTATTACAGCTATGTTTTGATAAATGTCAAGTCGCACCTGGTTTGAATTATTACTTAAGTCTGTTTCTTTGGCGATAAACATATAAGGTTTTGCTGTTTTACTATTTTTAGTTTGTTTCTTTATTACTTCTACATGGGACGTAGACACAAAGACGATCTTTTTTCACTTTCTTTAAATTCTTACTATTAATTTCCTTTATATTTCCGATATACTGTACTATTATCATAACAGGTTTGGCAAGTCAATGACCTCAAAAACTAAAAGTATTGACAGAGAAAGGCAATCGAGGAAGGTAAAAAAAATAAATTTTGGCGGTTGAAAACCACGCGGAATTGCAAAGGGATGTTTGCTTATGGTAATATACGTGGAATAACAATCCTCCAGTGCCTTAACCTGAGCAAAACTAGACAACATATTTTCAAAATTCAACCCTCATCCCCTCTATCAAACGAAATTACCTATTCGCTAACACAACATAACAGTTAGATAAGAGCTCTTATCTAACTGTTATGTTGTATTAGCGAATGGTGTCGGGGTATATGTATAAAGGTTAGGCCCCCACATCATCCCAAGTCAGTTTAGAGCGAAAAGCGACTTGGGCATCTCCTTCAACCACAAAATAGTTGCATTTACCATGAATTGGTTTTACTTGCTCACTGTATTGGCTGCGATTGTCGTTTCCAATGGCCCAAGTATTACTGCGGCTGCCAGTTTGCCTACTCCATACGAATGTACCCAACCGAAAGTTGTCGGCCCTTGCAGAGGAGCGATACGCTCCTTCTACTTTAACACAAAAGCAAATTCTTGTGAAAAGTTCTTATACGGCGGTTGTGAAGGCAGTGGAAACCGATTTCCCACCGAAACAGCGTGTCAACTGCGCTGCATGCTGTAATCATTCGAAGATGCTGGACAAGTTCGCAAGACCCGCCACGCCCATAACAAAAACGACATTTGCTTCCTCTCACCCACCGAACCGTTTGGACGCCTGTGTTTCGCTTTTTTGCCTAGATGTACTTTGCCTTTTGCTAATGCCACAAACCATCAATTCGAATTTTACGTGTACGGAGGCTGTCTTGGTCATCTCTGGCAAACATGCCTATTCCCTAGATTTGTTCCTATTTTCATGTCTACTCACTAGCAGTTGCGGAGGGGTTAAAGGTATATCTATGGCCCACTTTTTACATCATGTTAAACTTGTGTCCTTTTTGGTTACACAGAGGCCGACATTAAAGTAAAAAAAAAATTGACCACGACTCTTTTTATACAACGTTATAGCAACGGCATATAAGTTATTGTCCAGCTTGCATGAAATACACAGTGTGAATTACATTTAATAAAAAAGTGAATACTGCTTCAATTTACTATTATAACAAGCCCTCAATGGACAAGAATCACTTTGTCAATGTAAACGGCAAGGTGTGTTGAGACGGGGATGTTATGGGGAAAACCAACAAATTTCACCATGAGGAAACTCGCTATATATGGTAAAAAGATCTTTGTTTTTATTAACAACGCGGGAGTAGGCAATTGAAGCCATCAATACCCTCACACGAGCAATTCCTGGAACCACACTGAACCAAATTCCCATCAATCTAGTCTCTACTTCAACTTTAGCAACACGGAAACTGCGATAAGGGCGATTCTGCTGGCTTAACCGTTTGAAACCTGCGATGCGTCCAACGTTTATTAGATTACGCGTTGTACGTAAAGTTGTACGTAAAGTTATACCGAAAGCGGAAATATTCTTGAACTTCACAAGAGATTTTACTAGTGTATTTACCGCAATTACTGACTGCAAAACGCGTGAAATAGATATGACGTGTTATTTGTGGAGCATTTAAAAGGTAGGCTCCTCATTTCCCATCCATTCCGGAACAAAAAGCGTTCCTATAGAGTCTGCTTTATTACTCGCCAATCCGTTCAAGTTATCATGAATTGCTTCTACTTGCTCGTTTTAATCGCTGGGATTTCCAGCTCCAATTGCCCAAGTTTGTCTACAGCCGCCATCAGTTTACCTCCCAGTGTTGGTATGGTAGGAAGCAATAAGTGTCATTGACTTCTGTACAGTAGTCAATGACATTTGCTTCCTACCACCAATACATAAGCTAAAAGTACGTGAAGCTCTAATGCCTATCATCACCTTCAACCCCACAACCGCTCAATGCGAATTCTTACTGTTACTTACCTTTATATTTCCGATATAGTGTACCATCATCGCAACAGGTTTGGCAAGTCAACGACCTCGTAAACTAAAAGTATTGGCAGAGAGGCAGTCGAGAAAGGTAAATAAAAAATAAACTTGACGGTCGAAATCCCCACGGAATTGCCAAGGGATGTTTACTTATGGTAACACACAATGAAAAACAATCCTCCAGGGCGCCTTTTAACATGAGCAAAACTCGACAACATATTTTCAAAAATTTACCCTAATCTTCTCTTTCAAATTAAATTGCCTATTCCCTATAATACAACATAACAGTTAGATAAGAGGTGTGCTGCGGGGTATATATAGGTTAGGTTCCACATTATCTCCTAAGTCAGTTTAGACTGAAAAGCGACTTGGGCGTCTCCTTCAACCACAATTTAGTGACATCTACCATGAATTGGTTTTACTTGCTCTTTGTATTGACTGTGATTGTCGTTTCCAATGGACCAAGTATTACTACGGCTGCCAGTTTGCCTACTCCACAAGAATGTGCCGAACTTAAACAAGTCGGCCCTTGCAGAGGAGCGATACGCTCCTCCTATACTTCAACCCGAAGCATATGCTTGTAAAAAGTTCTTATGCAGCGGTTGTGATGGCAATGGAAACCGATTTCCCAACAAAACAGTCGGTCAACTGCGCTGCATGCCGTAATCACCCGACTATGGCCAAGTTCCCAAGACCCGCTATGCCCATGCAAAAGCGACATCTTCTTGCCTTCAATGCAACCGTCTAAATCCTCGTGTTGCGCTACTATTCCCAGCTAAACCTTTAATTCCACAAGTATCAATTCGAGTTTTACGGGTATGGAGACTGTCTTGGTACAGCCAATCTCTTCGAAACTAAAGAAGTTTGCATTGTGGCAAACATGTTAGATGTTATACCCTTTTGCTAAATATATATGTTCCTGTCATATTCATGTCCTCACTAGTAGTCTTGAAAGGCTTAAAGTTATGTTAATGGCACAATTTTTACACCACGTTAAACTTGTATGCTTTTTAGTTACTCAGAGGACGACATTAACGTAAAAAAATTGAAAACTGAATACGACTCCTTTAGTTATAGCAACGGCATAAATTCTTGCCCAGCCTTGCAAAATACAATTTTGAATTACATTTGATTAAAAATAT
Source organism: Lepidurus arcticus (assembly GCA_003724045.1). Lineage (NCBI taxonomy): Eukaryota > Metazoa > Arthropoda > Branchiopoda > Notostraca > Triopsidae > Lepidurus > Lepidurus arcticus. The sequence goes on along the minus strand of RJJA01000261.1, from coordinate 81,806 downwards.
ATACTATTAAAAAGCCCTTAAGGGTTAAGAATCACTTGGTATAGATAAACGGCAACGAGGATGTTGGGGAAACCCAACAAATTTCACCATGGGGAAACTCGCTATTGTGTATAAGGATCTTGTTTTTACCAAGATCCCGGAAGTAGACAACGCGGAAGCCATCAATTCCCTAACATGAGCGATTCCTGGAAGCACCTGAACAGAATTCCCCATCAATATAGTCTCCAGTGCAATCGCTCCAGTGCATTTACTACAATCGCTGATTGCAAAGCGTGTGAAATATATGTGGCGTGTTGGAGGAGCATATAAAAGGTAGGCTCCTCATTTCTCAGGCCAGTTCAGAACAACAAGCGTTTCTAGAATCTGCTTTATTACTCGCCAATCCGTGTTGAAGATATCATGAATTGCCTCCACTTGCTCGTTTTATTGGCTGCGATTTTCAATTTCAATTGCCCAAGTTTTTCTATAGCCGCTAGTGTACCCTCTACGGCAGTTAACAAGGATATTTGCTTCCTGCCACCAACATATAAGCCAAACTTGTGTGAAGCTCTAATACCTAGCGTCACCTTCAACCCCACAACCGCTCGATGCGAATCTTTCAACTACGGAGGCTGCTTTGCTACTGCCAATCTCTTTAAAACGACAAAAGACTGCTTGGCTGCTTGTGGCAAACATGTTCATTCACAATGACTCGTGGTAATCTCAAATGTCATTTCCTAATAAATTCCACTCCATATTGTATGAGAATGACTCAAGATAGTCGTGCTACTCAATGTATTTCCATGGTTTTTTGCAGCACAGTTTGACACTTTAAATACAACTTTTCCGAAAACCATAATACTTTTGTCTTTGCGTTTAGTTAAGTATACTCTACTAGTTAAGTATAGTTAATTATACTCAGAAGTTGCTTCATAATGAATTACATATCATATTAGTTGTTTCTTAATCGTTAACATATTTACAGGTTAAATATTTCTGTAGTGAACCTTATGCTATGGACGTACTTTCCCTAAAACGGGAGACAAACATGATACTTTTTGTACCGGCAGATTGTTTAAAATCCAATTGTTTAAAGAAAGAAAAAAATCGGAGTGCTAACCGGAGTTATTATCTGTCGCTCCGGAGAGAAGACCCCGGAGCTTTCGCAATACACTCAAATCGCGCATAGTTGTGCCGGACTATAACAACCCAACGCTTTTCCCAGTCAACGTCTCGATTTATTTTTCGTCACAGGTGTTGGAAACCATCTCCATTCATATTGTTAACCTTATCCTTTACGCACAACACACTAGATGTTCAAGACGAGCACAAGCTATTACAGGTCTGTTTGTTAAATTATTACTACGGAACCTAAACGCTGATTTCATGCGTCATCGTTGTCGATGAGTTTTTAATTGTTTTTAAATGCACTTGTAATTATTACCGGGACTAATGCACTTCCGGAGGGTTCTGCAGACAGTATATGCTTCTCGATGTGCGTGGTGTATACGTGTTGTTGAAAACGTAAGCAGAATTTACTAACGGTTACACCAATTGTGTACGGTGTTATTTATTACTGACGTATTAATTGGTCTTGTCGTAAATGCCAGGCTTATATAGACAGGTTTCGAGTTATTTCTGTTTGTCTCTTGTCTTTTTAACATCCGGGTTGCATATTTTGGAGGCCGACTCACAATATGCACAGGGTTCTCTAACGGCAGCTTTCATGAAACTACTTGTCACATTGGTCGCACTGCCAATCACAAAGTAAGAAATTGAGAAGCTACAAGACGTATAGCGAAGGTTCTGGCTCTTTACAAGCAAATAAGCGATACGTTGCTTGTTTTGAATGTTCAACTTTTTTCCCCTAGTTGTTTCACTCGCCCTTCGGCACAACTTTTCGCTTGATTGCGCCGTCGGTCGAAATTTGTTTAGTTAATTCAAAATATGACTTAGGTGCTAATACTTCTACTTCTTTCACACAATGCTTACAATTAAAACTCGCTGATTTCGGAAATGCCGATGCTTCATCCACTATGCTATTTGACAAGTTGTGTCTGTATGTACGTTGAATCAAAGCTCGTTGACATGTCAATCCTTGCCTGGCATTGTTATTCCTCCAATTCTGAATCCTTGCCGCTTGCCTTTTTAAACCTAAGGATTTTTTATTCTTCCGAATCTGTTACCCCAAGTTTGGCCGCCGTATCTCGAAGCAAGCCGGCCACTTACTTTCTTCATGACCTAATCCGAAAAGAAGTTTGTTTTGGAGTATCGAACTTAAACTTACGGGCAGTAGCAGATTCTTCTCATCCTTCTGTGACAATGTTGTTTTACACATAATAAATCAGTAGTATGCAAATTAAGTTAGACGACTCGATGTGGAAAATTATCGCTGCTAGTGCTACAACAAACTGTTGAAAAAAATTGGCACTTTTCATCAGTAAAAACAAGAGGCTAAAAGACGCCTATTCGGAGGAAATTTACCCCATTATTCCTCAACATGTGGTGCCACCTCCTGGGAAAGAAAGCGAATATGAAGCTTAGAATTTGCAGGAGCATTAGGATTAGGGTACGTTTCTTGACGCCTTTTCGGATGACATCCACAAGCTTTACCTAACCAAACCTAACCTAACCTAAACAAACCTAGCCTAACCAAACTTAACCAAACTTAACCGAACTTAACCGAACCAAACCTAGCCAAACCTAACCTAACCTAATCCCGTGATAAAGAAAACAAATGACATGCCGTAACTGGGAACTACACTAAATAGAAGAAACGTCAACATGACGTTAACTTGGTGAACATTAATGGCAGTTAATTCAATATTCATTAGCCCACGTTCCCAGACAGAAACTGCTCTCGACATACCAACAGCACGCCACATAACGGTTACCGGTCAGATCGGTAAGCTTTTGGTAAATCGGATCCTCCGAAAAGGCGTCATTTAGTAGCTTCTGCAGCAAAACAAGCGTAGACAATTTGCCTGCAATTAGCTATATATTTCTACGCATACGCCATCTGTTCAATATATCTATATTTTTTCAGTAGTAAACAAGAGAAGCCCCAACACTCGTTGCAATATTTAACTGACTTCCTACGGTGTGTTTTTAAAATTATCATTAAATAAGGAGATAATAAGTTTTCCTTCTAAAGATTTAGGTATTCGTCTTGTATTCCCATTAAATAATGGAAACTGAAGCCATTTTTCCATGGCAGTACAACTTTCCTCCCTTTTTCACTATTCAACCGAACGAAGAAACCCAAGAAAAGCAGTTAGAAGCCTGGCGACATATGGTTTTGGACTACTTTCGTACTCAACATCTCTATGCCTTATCCGTAGCCGAAGTCTACTCCTTGCCTTTGTTCGCCAACCCCAAAATCAGCCGAAAACTGCCCCAAGAAGGCGTCTTGCTCGTATTGGACAGTCTTCAGAAACTAGGCCTGTTAGAATGGGTAGACAAGAGGAAGGAACGCTGCTTCATCTACTGGAAAACACCGACTGACTGGGCTTCTTTAATCCACAAATGGGTGACTGAGAACGGTTTTTCCAATACCGTTTGCACCTTGTTTGAATTAACCGATGGCGACGATACAGTCAACGAAGAATTCTACGGTCTCGACAAGGAAGTCCTTATAAAAGCCTTGCAAGTTCTCGAGAAAGAAGGCAAAGCGGTTCTGATGGGTGATAACGAAGGCGTGAAATTCGCTTAAATGAATCCAAGTGTTAATTTTGTTAATAAATACCATTGTGACATATGTAATACCGTAGACAAGTCTTTCTCTTTAATAAACAGGTTAATTTCGTAACCGTGTATTGATCAAGTGTGGTATAATCCATTTTTTTCTTAAAACGGTTACGTTTGGACGCTTTCTGTTTTTTTTTCCTTCAGAAAAGCCAGAGCCAAACACGAACTAATAAAAAAGAAACGATAAATCTTTTGCCCTACAAAATAATCTAAAGCTGCATTATGCACCACTCTTGCGTATTTTCCTCATATTTTTTTCTTGTTTTTTTTGGCTTTGTCCCAATAAACGTCAAGCTTGTTAAAAAGTAAACCTTAGTACAAAAAAATTACTAAAGCAAACTCTGCGGGTGCTAAAAACTTGCTTTTTTCTTTCACATTTCATAAAACATTTGGAAGCTGAAATTTGTCCCATCCTCTCCCTAACAAAGTTTTTGTTTAAAAAAAAGGAAATTGCTTAGCCGCTTTACGCTTTTTAGACCAAAAAGCGCAGTAAAAATCGAGAAGCATACATAAACTCCCAATCGAATTCCTCAAGAAAACAATTTTCTTCCTTCAGCTCTCAGCGCAAAACGATTATAAACGAAGACGGATAAAAAGGGGAGGGAGGGTGTAAATCTGGTTTCAGTGGGCGATACTTTCTGGTGCTTGTTGCTGAATCTCGATTTTCTCCACAGTCATATCGGGGTTCATGGCCGTAGCTTCTTGAATAGCTTCAGCCAAGGCACGATCATGATCAATCGGGTCGCCATCACTTTGTATGGTAATCTTCTGTTCGACTCGCGTCTCCACCAAACCATCATGCTCCGTTTTATACTGAAAGAAACACAATACAACCCAAAATAAGTATCTAAGTTCGCTTTCCTCTTTTTCAGATTTCCTCTATTGTTTTCTTCCTGTTTTGTTTTTAAGGAAAAAAATTGAAATTTTACCGTGGTGGTTTCAACTTTTCGTGTTTTGGAGGTGATATTCTGGCTGCTAATGATCTGTGCTGCTACGTCATCAATAGAGGTGGAGCCAAATCCCAAGGTCCGTGTTTCGGTGGGTACGAAAGGTACCGAGGTGGTAGATTTGGGCGGTGCTGCAGCTTCGGAACCATCTCCGTATTTAACACTCTCCGTCTTGACAATCACAGGGTCCTAAAGTATGACACAAATGGAAACAAATAAGTTTTTAACAATCTGCAGCAACTCTTTTCAACGGAAAAAAACATGAAGTGATACAAAAGTGAAACAAACAAAACGAATGATCCGACAAAATAAAATCTGGGGAGAAAAAAAATGGAAAACCTGGTTATTGGGAAAATCAATGGGCGTGCCCGAGTCCCACGTGCCATGGCTACCGCTACTGCCACTACTCCCGCTACCATCCGAAGAAGAAGAGGAGGAAGAAGGCGTGCGTTTTCTACTATATACCCCAAATTTGTCTTTCTATAAAGCCCCGACCCCATGCGAGATTAGTAATCGTTAGTTAACATGCTGGCATTCAGTTAATTTGCGAAAAGAAAGACGTGCTCCAGATAATGCTTTGAGTAAGCTAAAAACGAGCAGGGATGAACTAAAATCTGTTTGGAACCAACTAGTGCTAAACAACACTAAGGATTAAGTAACCGTCTATGTAACCGTGAATATCGCTAAATTAGTTACAAAAATTCCTAAATAAATATTGCAATAATAATTCGTTAATATTAGCCTCCCATTCACGTTTTTATATCTTTCAGCTTTAAGACAATTAACTCCGTTAAACAACGAGTTAAATCGTTAGGTGAAATCAATAAGTTGTTCTAAATCTGATTAAAGAATTAAAGTTAACGGACAATCGATACCCAAGAAGTATCGATATCCAAAAATATCGATATTCAATATGTTAACGGACAATCGATATTTAAGAAGAAAAACCAAGAAAATACAAGAAAATTAATTCCAGTTCAAGTCCAAACAAATTCCAATTTCAAGTTGTGTTAAAAAATAGAAAGCTTAGTTGTTTTAAACAAGAGCAAGTTTTTACTTGTCCAGTGGAAGGTTGTCCAGCAGTCAAAGAGGTATCAGGCAAGGGCGTGGCCAGAATCGTCGCCGTATGTCTCGTTTCTTGCGTAACGACGCGCTGCTCTTGACGTGACGCGGTGGTCATGGTTGTGGCCCGGAAAGTTTTTTCTTGGATTTGTGAGGTGGTCGCCTTCTTATTCTGGTCTTCCGTGGTTACTGCGGTCCTGGTGGTCACTTGAGTGGCTCGTACGTGGGGGATCTCGCCTCCGTCTTCTCCACTGCGCTCCGCCTACAAATTGCCCATCCAAAAATAACGCAAAACCCCTCATCAAATCCAATACAAAATCCGCACAAAATCCCCCAATAAATGCGAGATAATTTGAACATAAAAAACCGTGCCATTCCGAAAGGCTTGAAAAGGAACAGGCCATTCAAAAGGAGAAAAACATGCGGTCCTACGATACCTGGGTGGAGCTAAGAGTAATTGTGGGCGTGGCTCCCGGTTGGCTCATATCCTCAACCCGGTCTTCTCGTTCGTGTCGAAGTCCAGATTTGTCGCTCACGACCGTTTGTTTCGTAGTTGTTTTGACGATTTTGGGGCCACTGGCCACCTCTTTCATTAAGTCCTCCACGTTAGCCGCTGGTTCGGCTTCGTACTCGTCCAATTCGCTTTCGGAACTGCCTTCGTTGTCTAAACCTGGGATTCCGGAACGCCCCCGCCCCCTTTTATTAGTCATGACGACGGGACTGCCACCGTTACGGATCTCGGAGGTCCAGGGTTTGTGGGATGTGCGATTCGTCGCCGATTCGACGTAATCCAGTTTGGGCTGCCCGTATGAGAAGGCTACACCGGTGACGCGTGGGCCACCTGAGCCAGTACTGTGTTGGGGCGACTGGGTCCGGCCGATACTGTCGCTCCCAGGAGAGCCAGCGCGGTCCGAAGGGGGCGGGGAATCGTACCGGAACCCTTGGACGCTCTGCGGCTCAAAGGCTTTCTTACCGGTACCGCTACGCGGCTCGTCTTCATAGGTATACGGGCGACTACCATAGTTATTGCTGCTACCGCCGAAGCGGTTGGTGGTGGTGGATACAAGCACGTCCTACAATACACATACTCAAGCTGCTACAACATACACACACATACGCGTGCCAAACGCATGCGCAGGCCAAACACTTTGTATAAGCTCGTAAAAAACTGACCCTTATTCGTTTTTTTAAAAATTAATTCATCTTGAACATTAAGGCCACGGTGAACTGCAACTAGTTGATCATTTTTGTCGAGGATGGCACTGATGTCACATCCCTTTATCAGGAGAATTATGCAACTTGAAACCCAATTTGAAACAAAAATGTTAAGAAATTTTAAGATATAACTGAAAAAATATTTTAAAAAAATTAACAAAAATATCTTGGTAGGCTGCCTCAAAAGATTTAGATACACGATTTATTTAACCTTATTCAAGTTATGAAAATTTGAAATAAATCATCTATCTAAATCTTTTGACGCAGTCTACCAAAATATTTTTAGATATATTTTTATATCGTTAAAGTTTTTCTGAACGTTTGCTTCCCATTTTGACAAAGTTTTTGACAAAAATATCAACATCGTGGCCTTAACCTAACTAGTTTAATTATCCTGAATTCTATTTGAGTACGTCCCTTCACTCAAACCACATTTCAGGATGAAAGGGCCAAGTTTTTTTTTGCAGGCAAAATAATAAAATAGTGATGCATACAATAGTTCAAAATATGACACTTTCTTCTTACCTTATTAGGCGAAGATGGCGGGGTTTTGCTTCCGAACCGCCCTGAATGGGTCGGCGAGGCTGCCAAGTCCCCACTCCCCTCCTTTTTCTTCAGTTTGGAAGCTCCAAAATCAACTGGTGGTAGTACAGCCACTCCTCCAACAGGCTTCTACATTCAAGAAAGAACAGAACAATACAAAAATCTCATTAGTTTACCACAAACATACAATCTAAGGTAGTGCAAACACAATATATAAAACAAAAGCCAGGAACTGCCGATTAACATAACAAATGACAAATAAACCCAAAAACAACAAAGCTGACCACTTATTGATGGAAAACAAAAAGCAATTATTGTTCTTTTTCAACTGAAAAATGAAATGGAGTTCAGAAAAGAAAAAAGAAAGGAAAAGGACAGAAAATCTTCGGACAAGGGATAGCTCCACCTACTTATTTCTTTTGGACAGAACACGAAGAAAACCGCCACCAGACTTCCGTTTGTTAAAACAGAAGAAAATGAAAGAAAAACCCAGCAGACGACAATTTTTTTCTTTTGGTGGATCGGGGGAGGACGAGGTGGCGAAACAACACGCGAAAAAACAAAAAAATTTGTTTGGCTACCTCGGCGGAATCTAAGGGCGTGGCTACTTGGGGGCGTGGTCTTTCTACTTGTTCCGAGCAAGCCACGTCTGTTTGTCCCGGATCCATAATGGTGGCTACGAAACTGAGTCTATTTTGGGATTCGCGTTTCCGCGTATTCGTCAAGTCTTTGGCGACAGGGGGAGGAGTTATGGCGGGGGGCGGGGTCAGAGGCGGTGGAGGCGGCATATCGAAATCCAAGTCCACTAAAGAGTTGGAAAAGTGTTGTAAAGAGCCCGTTGGGGAATTCGAAGAATGGGAAGAACCGGATGATGACGTTACGTAAACGGATTCGACCAAGGTGGAGGCGCGGCTTCGTACTTCGCGCTCAACTTCCAAATCGCTGTCAGAGACGACTTCTTGCACAGCTCGTTGAGGAGGCGGGGTCTTGGAAATGATAGCGACGCCCTCCCAAGTTTTGACGGGAGCTTTATTTATGGGAACGATGGTCGAGGTTTTAGTTGCTGAAGAACGGAAGGGGGCGGAGACTTGAGGGGCAGAAGGGGGCGGAGTCTTGGGTCTGGTGACGGTATTCTTGGCGAAAGTGGAAAAACGCATGGGCTCGGAAGGGGGGTGGTCATCCGATTTCATGGTGGCGGAGACAACGCGCAGTAAGACGGCATGGTCATCGTGTTCATCAAAGGGGAAAAGTACCGCTGATTGGCGGTTGAGCAGGGGAGAGGCTGAGGAGCGGAGGGAGGGAGGAGCTAATGGAAAAGAAGCAGGGGAACGTAAAGTGACGTCAGCAGCATGCGTTGTGACCTTATTGGGTTGACCCACCTCATGCTCCGTGACCTCCATGTGGGTCACGGTGTATTCACCTTCCTCGGAGCTGGTTGAAGAAGCAGCGGAAGGCGAAGATGCGCGTGACGTCTGCGCATGTTTTTAAAGGAAAGCCGAGGGTTTGATAGGTTTGACGGAAAAAGGGTTTTAAAAAAGGGTTATTTGTTAGTTCACACCAAAGAAAAACCCCTTCCTAAGAATAAGTATGCAAGCTAGCTTTTTCCTTCAAAAGACAACAGTAACATCCAAAAGGGAAATTAACGCTTATTTCTGTGTAGCAATATTTGTACGAGGCAACCCCACATCGCAATCGAGCCTATTTACAATCGAGCAACTGGACGTATAACTTTAGCGGAATTTAAGTTCTTTCAATTTAGGAGAACACTTTCTTAAAAATGTTCTCTGTGTACTTTAATTTCCTTTCCGTGCGTTTCCTTTAAAGCTCCCGTATACCTTAGCTTATTTATGGGAAAGTCACAGCAGATGGCACTAGTGTTTGTTATTGTTTTGCGAAAGCCTTGCATGCGGGAGGCTTAACGGAATGTAAAATTTCTTTCAATTTAGGAGAACATTTTCTTCAAATTCTCTGAGTACTTTAATTTCATTTCCGTATGTTTAAGCTCTGAATTTTCTTTAAATTTAAGAGAACACGTTTTTTACCATCACCCGTAGATCATATCTGGGATTAAAAGATGAAGCCAGTTGACTACTTTCAGGCTAGTAGTAATAATTAGTGCCTTCAAAATAATCCGCTAAAAATTACCTTATTTTTTTAAGAAAGTTCGAATAGTGATACATCTTTCAATGCATCTGCGCTTTTAAACACGATCTAACCGGTTAAAAAGGAATGCCACAAGTGACGGACGTCATAACGAGACCAACAAAATATTTCAGTTCATTTCTACTTTCGTGTCAAGAGTTGAAGTGCCACACCCAAGATTCTCCCTCTTTTTAAGATCCAGGAAAAAATGGAACCAAGTTTTTCTTTTACCTTATCTTTCGGTTTCTCCTGTTCTTCTTTCTCTCTTGATTCCTGCGAGAGTCGCTCGCGTTCGCGGCGCCGCTCGGCCGCTGCTGCACCATTGCCCGCATCCTCCTCCCACTCACCCTCCCGAGGCCCCTCCTTCATGAGGGGCAGGGAAGTGGGCGTGAACGGAGCATTTGCTACCGTTCCGCGTTTCACTTCTCTTTGTGGAGGTCTAGCGGCCACCGCCAAAGCGTCCAGCGAACGCGAACCGCCGCCAGAGCCTGGACGCGACGATAGCGTGCGCTGAAAGTGGGGGGCGGGGCGCTCAATCAACGTTTGACGGGTCTGATACTGCGTGCGTCCCGAGTATCGGAACTTGGATCCTAATCGTGGGAACAAACCAGCCTTATTGATGGGCTCTGGGCTCTTCAACCTAGAATGAATTTCAAAATTGGTCTTAAAAATCCCATAAAATTTATAAAAAATTTATAATCAAATATAATAAATTGAAATCCATACATATTTTTTTCAGAGAATTAAAATTATTACCGAAAGAAGGTATGGTGCTCTACAGCGACTTTCCAGCATCTTTTAGAGGCTTTATGATTGGCCAATTTGAATCCCACGGTGGATTCGTACTGCTCAAACTCTCCAGGTCGAATTTTGATATAAAACCCACTGCGTTTGTAGGAAATCTTGAGGATTTTGGGCCAGGCGAAGCGGTTGATACGTAATCGGTCGCGGTAAACCAAAATTCCCGAGGCGCAGATACCCAACAGGATGTCCACGCCCTCCGAGTCTCTTGCTGCATGCAAATCCACGCCGTACATGGCCAGTTTCTTGGCGTTTTCCAGATAATGCAGTTCCGCCTCTTCAGGGCTCTGTCCCCTTAAGGTACGGTGCAATTCCGCCACTTTTTCCTCCAATTCTGGTGACTGATTCGGCGCAATGCGAAAATCACGCAAATAATCCGCTGGATGCTCACTAGGGTCAAAATCGCCCAGTTCCGATTGAACCAAATACGCCCCCAATAGTGCATGCGTCACCATCGAACACGGTAACCTGGAATCAAAACGCATAAAAGAATTAATTTCCAAATTTTGTTTGTTTTCATTCATTTACTTTCCAGACAAAACGTCATTGCGCACTTGGAGACACAATTGGTACCGCGTTATGTCTTCTTGGAGCTGAGAGGGATCTGGAGGGTAAAACTTGACTTCGAAAGAAAATTCCCATGGACGGTCTAAAATAAATTAAATACATTCTCAATTATTTACTAAATCGCAAGACATAAAAAAAAGAGAAACATACTTTTAAGTTGCTTAGCAACGCGTTTATCAGGAGCCAACCAAATACGGACACTCTCTGCGTCCAAGAAATGGATTCCAAAGTAATCCTTTTCGAGTAGATCCACAAGATCGCAAACACGGTCAATGAGTTCTTGTCCTTTGGCTCGTTTGTCAATGCTGACATCCTGAAGGGTGCCATCCAGCATGTGAACGCGCGCCAAAATCAACTTCCCTCGGCTTAGGGCCGGTTCTTTGTCTTTCGGCTCTTTTTCAGCTTTGACTTTCGGCTCTTTTTCAGCTTTGACTTTCGGCTCTTTTTCGGCTTTCACTTTTACTTTCTTCTCCTTAGTTTCCTTGTCCGACTCCTTTTCCTTGGATTTCTCCTTGGGAGGCGTGGCTTCGGGCTCGGGTTCTGGCATGACGCTGCTTTCAATTGATAGAAAGCTCCTTTCATGACAAAAAAAGAACAATTAGATGCAATAAAGATCCAGCCCAATTAAACGTTCCTCTAATTTATTTAATCCGTCAACGCGGACACTTCAAATCGCCTAAACAAGGTTATAAGGGTTCTAGAAAGGAGAACCGACCCAGGAATAAAGTTTAGAACACCGTGATTGAGCATAATCACTTAACGCTTTAATTAGTCTTTGGTGTAAATTATCTTAACCGAAACTAAAATTTAGAATGTAAATTAAGTTACGCGACGAACAAACTGAGAAGCGAAGGAATCTTAAGTAAAACGAAGGAAATGAGGGCAAAGATTCCTCCTTTAAATGAGATAATACATTGATAAGGTTTCCAGGGCGTTCCTTGCAAACATTTACGATTTAAACCTGTAATACGATAACTGAACCTAAATTGCTGAAGGTAATTGACTGGTAAAATGGATACATTGAAAATTAATACAAATAAGTTAAGACAAGGAAGCTCAAAAAAGTTGACGTGGAAATTACTAGTGGTTCATAGAAAGGCAGTCGACTATCTTGGTTGTGTTTTGAAAAACAATAACTTTGATTACAGGAAAAACAATTGGATTGGATCGTAGTAGACGTACTTGTACCGTGGAGAAAGGGTGGGATAAGGACACTAACTTAAAATTTAAATACATGCAAATTACGCCCTGGATGGCTGGCTAATTTAATTGCTAATTTCAGTAGCGGTTATACTATAGAGGTAAAAAACGACCACGCCCACACGATCAATTAACGTTGATAGCGATTGGAATTTCAAGTGGTTCAAACTTAAATTCAAATGTCACGAATTTACAAATTGGAAAACTTACTTGAGATAGAAAGGCAATCCCTTTTAAGTGTCTAAAACAGGCAAAAATACCGCAAAACTGAGCCACACCTTCATCAACAAACACTAACGAATGTCAAACTCACAGCATTGCCGCTTTTCGACGCCTACGCAGCTTGGATTGAACATTTGTGACAGTTAATAAAACTAAATCTATGAAATATATCATTTAAAGTTACCTTTTTAAGGCTGTTTTGATAATATAATTTATAATAATTGGGAAAACTTGGTAAAAATGTGTCAACTATGCTTTAACTTGCCTTCCTTTCCGCCATCGTTGACGATAACATTAATAAGCGTAATACAATTTGCATTTTAAAGTTAGAAAGACAAAGTTTCCTCCATTAACATGTTTCGTGCCATTGCTGTCCGAGCCACTTCTGCTTTGAAAACTGGATTGATGCCACAATCCTTGGGTAAAATCGAAAATCTTTTACATTTATTTAGTATCCGGTGGAATCTAATCAGTAATCTTTGATTATAACATTTCCCTATATTGAAATAGCTGTGGCTGGTCGCCGGCAAATGTCAAAACACTCTACCGAGTCTGATGAAGAATTTGACGCTCGTTATGAAGCTTTCTTTAACCGTCCCGACATCGATGGCTGGGAAATCCGCAAGGCTATGAACGATTTGGCTGGTATGGATTTGGTTCCCGAACCCAAGATCGTCATTGCAGCCCTAAATGCTTGCCGACGACTCAACGATTATGCACTAGCCGTCAGATTTGTGGAAACTGTCAAGGACAAGTGCGGCAGCCGTGTTAAGGAAATCTATCCTTACATTCTCCAAGTAAACCCTTTTAACTTCCAGGAAAACAGAATACAAATCTAAGCATATATCTTCGCTTCGTTTAGGAGATCCGCCCTACGTTGGAGCAATTAGGAGTCAACACCCCCGAGGAATTGGGCTTCGATCAACCCGAATTGGCCCTGAAAAGCGTGTACGACATGCACTAACACTGGAAAAACATTGGAAATACGTCGACTGGGTGTTATGATTAGTCTAATTCCCAGCTGCCCAGTGCATAGCTTGTAAATTAGTGAATACACTCCTTAAAATCAATCATTCAGCCAGTCATTAAAACAATTTAATTGCATTTTCACCCTTTTCAACGGTTCTCAGGACGAAAAGGATGTTTCTTTTCCATATGTACAAAATTCTCCACACTCACTAAAAGGAAAACCAGAGAAGTTATGGAAACATTTTTGTTGATAAAACTTTGTTCTCCCACAAGGCGCAAATTAAAGAAAAACGGTAAATCCCCCCCCCTCCCTATTTTTTTATATCACATCTCGATTTTTTGTTTTGCTTTGTTGTTTACAGATTCATCATGTCCGGACATAGAACTCTTCTGACTCATAATCATCGTCCAGATCTGAGGGCGAAAGCAGCACCTTCTCATTGCCGGAACCCATCACAGCATCAATGCGGGGTAGTTTACGGTAGGAAAGGCCTTCGACTGAACTTTTCCGGCGCTGGAAACAGACGAAAACGATGCCTAGCACGGCCGAACTCACGCCACACACCGCGACGGCCAGGAAAGTCATCGAAGCCATCCAACTTTGGTTCGGAGAGCTACTATTGGCCTGATCCATGCTTTTCCCCGCCCTTGCGCCCCTTCCTGAAGTTTCCGTCACAAACTCGAATGGCATAGGCAGAGCACTAAGAATGGAGAAACCAATCAAAAAAACATTTTTTGAATTTTTAGCTTTGAAAAGAAAGTATATATCCCTCTTACGTCATTCGTTCCGATAAGCAAGTTAATTCGCCCTGCTCATCCCGGTAAAAGGGGCGTGCCATTAGCAAGCCTTTGGGGCAACTTGTCACGCATTCCGAGCCAAGCCAAGCTCTGGAAGCTGCGCACTGGACGCAATCGTGCTCTCCTGGCCCTGAACAGGCTGCGCAGGCTTCGTCACATGGTGTGCAACGTCCTAGATCACTATAAAACCTGAATAAAAATAGAATACATTCATTAACAGACGTACATAAGTTTTCAAGTTATTTATGAAACTGTTATATATCTGCTAATGTAACTATCTCATATCTATCTTTTAAAATTTTTGTAAAAAAAAGTATGTTATGACCCCCCAAAAAGAAATCCAACTTACCCGTCGGGACAACCAGCTAAACAAGTTCCATTGAAAAGGACCAATCCGGAACGGCAGCTCGTACAGGCTTTCTGGCCAGTACAGGTATCGCAAGAATCCGCACAGGGCAAACAAAACGGGGCGTTTTTTTCTGCTTCCGTGGTCAAAAACGTCCCTGATGGACACTGAGCCAAACACTGACCCAAACTCGGCACCCATACAAACCCTTCCGGGCAGGAAAGACACTGCAATGCTGAAGGACCCGAGCAGGTAGCACAGGTATTATGACACGCCCCACAGCTGCTGCTATTAGACATGTACTCGTCTACAAAACGATAGAAAACATTTAGTTAAGAAATTCATATAAAATTTTCCCAACGTAAATGGATTTAATTATAAATACTTAATTACAATTATAGTTACTTACTTTTCTGGCACATGTTAGCGCCTTCAGGGATACAACGTCCATTGCTATCCAGCTCCCAATGGTCCTCGCAGATGAGACAAGCTTGGCTATCACACCGCACGCAGCCTTGGGTGCACGGGAAGCAGGTGTTGTCCTCCGCCGGTTGCCAATAGCCATCCGGACAGTGGTCTACGCACGTTCCCATGAGCAGGAACTTGTTAAAGGGGCATGTAAGGCAGTGTTGCACTCCTGGGCCGTGGCAGGTGTGACAATCTTCATAGCAGACGGCGCACGAGTCTTCGGCTTCAGAAAACCCGGCTGGACATGCTGCTAAGCACTGTCCGTCGCGTAGCAGCAAACGACGATCACAGCGATTGCAAGTAAAGGGCGAAAGAGTACAGGAAAGACACGTTGGGTGGCAAGGATAGCACCGCCCATCGGATCCGGCATGGTGGCGTCCAGGACATTCCTCCACACAACGCCTAATGAAACCTTTACCTAATTAGCACCTAATTGTGTCCCATATCCGCTAGTTAAATTAAATTCGTATCGCAATAAGAATATCTAAATAAGTATAAGATAGTTCGTATCTTAGTATAAATGATCTCAAATTTGTTATATGTGAGAAACTTTTTAAGAACAAACAACTTTAAGAACAAGAAACTTTTTCAGTTTATATAACATGTTAAATTGTGAGAAACTAGTTCGTATTTAAAACTCACGATAGTTAGTTTTTGTAATTATTAAATATAAAAATAAAAACTAGAGTAAGGGACGAATTTTTACCCTTCCCAGCTGAAATGGGGGCACTGGCTCGTACTTTGCTCCTCCCAGGCTTTGGTCACGGCCACGGGGCGTGTCTGGGGGAATGATCTCCACGTAACTGGCTGTGAACCCGCGGCTGCTAAGTTGAAGACGCCAGTAAAATCCGACGGAAAGAAGATGTTGCTCCTCGTGGGCGGTATAGGCTGGAAACGGGGCAGGGCTTGCTGCTGAGGGGGTGGCAGGCCGCTGGGCGACGGCCTTAGCCTCACCGGATTCGTATCCGACCCGAAAAACACCAGTTGCCACTTTTTCAAAATCCCTTTAACGGCGAAAAATCAAGTCAATTAATAAAATGTAATTAATAAAATAATAGAACGGTCAACGGTCGTAAACCCACCCTTAAAATACAAGATTTGGTAAATAAAATGAATACAAAAATTAAAAAAGACATAAAAAACAACTTAGTTTTTTTTTAAATAGTTTCAAATTAAAAATACTATCTTAATTACCTGGTTTAGTAACGCGACGATTGCCCGCGTTGATCACCTCCAATTTCCATCTGCCTTGGGCTCTTTCTCCCCACAAATGAACCGTCATGAAAGGCCAATCTTCAAAGACAGAATCCAACACGTCTCTGGGCCTCTCGAAGAGCAAAACGGTGGGCGTGCCTGACGGGGACGTCAATCTGAGCCGTAAGTTCCCTCTGGGGGCGTACCTCAACGTCAAGCGACACTGAACGTGTTCCAAGAAGCGGACTTCGTGCGGCGAGCCCGCGCAGGCATCTGTATCGATTAAAACTTCCAGTTTTTGTCCGAATCCGGCTGGAATGGGGCGTTCCGTGCTGTCTACCGGCGTCTGGCAGACGTGTTGGGGCGGCACTGAGGTCCACTGCTCGGCTAAAGTCACCATAGCCCCCGCGTCCATCAACCCATAGCCGAACTTGTGCGACACTTTTCGGCCCACACCATTCGTGACCCAATTGGGATCATGCAAGGGGCCCGACCGGGAAGACATGACCACCAAATGCTGCATATCGCGCCAAGTCAAACTCGGATTAGCTTCCAGTGCCAAGGCGCACATCCCAGCGGCTAACGGAGCCGACGCACTCGTTCCTAAGAAGCATATTTTTCATGAGAATTTACGACTAGGTACGGTTAAAGTGGACAGAGCTGTTTTAACCTGTGTGTTCAGTGGTGCACAAGAATTCCGGCCGCAAGGCACCGTCCATATCTGCTGTAGCCACGCCCTTATCCACATCCGGCCGACCAGAGGAATAGGTCGTGGCCAAGGTTGAGGAGCATTCCTCCAAATACCAGGGTTTGAGGCCGCCTTGAGTGGCCGACGAGATGGACAAGGTGAAGATCGAGTTGGTGTATCCGTCGCAATTGCAGCTATCTTCGTGTCGACCTCCATTGCCGGAGGCCCAGACGAAAATGGAACCCTTTCCATCCCGCCCTTTGATGATTCCGTTGATAAAGGCGCGCTTCGCTAACGGTCCGGGTCCGTCCACCGTTTTGCCATCGTCTTCGGGTCCCCAGGAGGCCGAGTAAATGTCAATATGATCCGGACGGAGAGACAAAGCTTTAGCTTCCACGGCGTCGTTCACTGCGCCGTCTAACATGCGCACGCCACCAATAGACGCGTTGAAGGCCACACCCACACCGCACACGCCGTTTCCCGCCACGGCAGCCACCTCCCCTGCACATCGGGTCCCGTGCTTATTATCACCATTATCCCTCGGACTAGGATCCTCATCTACTCAACCCATTCACAATGAACAAAATTAAGACACAAATGGAATACTTTTGTATATTTCATAACCAAAGAATGAATTACCTGCGTCGTTAATGTCGGTGGAGGCCAAAGGATCGTAATTTGGCGCCAAATCAGGGTGATTGGTCTGAATGCCATCGTCAAGAATGGATACAACCACGCCCTTTCCCGTGTATCCTTTCTGCCAAGCTGGCCAAATGTTCATATCCCATCCTCCTTCTGCTCCAGCATTCTAAATGGATCAATACGATGCAGTAAAGTAATTTCACACTGAATCAATTAGTACATTGATGCCATGTTAATGACTGAAATTTCTACAATACTCCGTAACCACAAGGTCAATACCTAAAATGGCAAAAAGCCTTCTAAAGATAAAAAAAAGTTGGTAATCAAAAACGACCTTGAGTCAATTTACTAGGGATTTGACTTATTTCCTCTTCTGGGACTTTAGACATCCCTTTCTACACACTGCTTATACTGTAGTTCTAAAAATCAATCAACGCCCATCATAAAGTAGACAAACCTACGGAATATTACAAAATAATCAACTTCAAGGAATGCAAAAAACGCTGAAAACTACAACTGAAAGAGTTCTGGAAACTTAAAATAGCTCACAGAAAACAAAACAAAGGTTAAAAAAAAAAGCACAAACCTCTTTTAAAGTACAAATTAATGAAACCCGACGAAAATGTTGAAACGAAAACACACAAAACTAAACACTTAAAAAAAACTCGTTTTTAACCCAAAAAAGGAAAAAAAACTGACTCTTACCATGTACCATTGGTCTGTATATAAAGGATCCGGAAAATCATTTCTAGATTGCCTCAAGGGCGTAAAATCTCGTTTGACCCGCTTCTTCTCTGTTTGTTGAGCCACCCAAGCCACACCCCCTTCGTTCAGGAGCTTACTGTGGTGGGCGGGGCTATGATTAAGCGAACGGCGATGCAAACGTGGCTCTTCCAACAGATAAAAATCTTCCAACGATCCAATCTACGATAAACAAAAGCAAACAAAACAATCATTACTTTAGGTCATTTCCATTTAATTAAAATTAAACCCGAAACAGCTCTGGGTTCTTATTGCCTGACTTTTCCAAAAAAAAGAAAGAACGAAAAAACTCAAAGAAAGAGAAAAGCGGAAAAGGAAAAGCTAACTGTAATTTATCTATTCCTCTATCTCCTTGCATATTTCTGATCTTGACCTAAATTACCATTCCGTCCTCTATTTCTTAACTGAAGCGGAACGCAGCTGGGTACAAGGTATGCTATGCATACAAGTCTAGCAGACTAGTAACACCTTTCTCTTTCTAGATTATAAAAAGGGGGTAAAAGAAATAGAAAGATTTTTTAAGAAGATGCAAGTTATAGGGAAAGTCGATGAGAAAGTGTTCAACTCGCTTTCTTTTGGTCTACTTTACTCAACATCGTCTTCCCACCCATTTTTATCTTTTTCCTACTTGCCATCTCCTAAAAATATCCCAGACAAAACGATAATTCGTAAAGGCCTTCTTGGTTGGAGCAGAATTGTTACAAAGGTTACCCGATCCGGAAGTAATAAGGAACATACACTAAAAACCAAAGTACAGAACAATCATACAGAAATTTAGAGCTAATTTTTACCTGTCCCCGGTAGAGGAGGTCGTGCTTATCCGCCAATTCACGGATATAACTTTCTGTGGCATTGGGAACATGAACAGCAAACTGGTTCATGTAAATGTGAGGACGACTACTGAGCCCCAAAGCGTTCTGGCAAGTAGTTAGGCATAAACTCGTCAATAATAAGTATCTTGCCAGACATCGGTAATGAGGCTCCTCCATGATGGCCTCAGAAATAAGAACACAAAATAGAGATGAGTTTTTTGGAAAGACGAAACCAGCCGCAAACCAAAAATCCCCTGCAAGAAAAAATACGATAAAACAGGTCGTGGTTAGCTTTAGATTTTCTCATTTTCTTTTCGAACTATAAATGGAAATAGAAAATCTTAATCAGGCAATCCAGGTTTGGGTTGGAACAAATTGTACCTCTTATACTTTTTGTTCTCCAAAGCCACTTTCACTTTTCTTCTATCATAAAGATAGTGAAAGTGGGCGCTCAAAAGATGCACTTCCGTTCTCTGTGCTGTGGGTTATGCAAATGAAGCACTACAAAGGTAGCAAAGCCGTGTAGTAGCAAGTTGGTGACCTGGAAAAGCTTGAATGATCCGACTGAGACTGCCACCTTCCTTTTTTTTTGTTTACTTTAATATCTTTTTAAGAATAAGTAGATATAGGTCATATACTTTACGGCTTTGCAAATGCCTATAAAAGAGTTGTACGGTCTAGTTAATAAAATAAAACTTACAAGAGGAACGGGATAAAACTTAAGTCTAAATAAGTGAAACGCACTTACTGACAATCAAATATCCACGTCTCAGTCTGTTTCAAACAGTATTTGAACACCTACACTACAGCAGATATTGTCAAGGAGCCATGGCACATAAATGAATTTGTCCTAAGAAACTGGAACTGTCACACAAGCAAACGAAATGTAAAAGCAGAAATTGCAACACGGGCTACCGGAGGTGAGTGTGGCTGTGGGTTTAAACCGTATTATCCTTTGTGGCCCACTGTACTACTAACTGTTTTCAAAAATGTTTCGTTTAGTTTTATTGTTCCCAAGGCGGAAAAGACGCAAGATTGGAGACCACCAGGTTCCGGTTTGGAAAGACCACAAACCCAAACGCGACTGGATCACTCAATTTCTGTGGGAGTTAGGTTGTCAAACAACCTTTGTTTTAATCACGACTCCATGTTTTCCCTTTCAGGGAACGGCGATGATGAGCCAATCAGGAACCAATGCGGACTTAAAGCATACCGATGGAGGCGGAGCCTAGCGCTACCTAAACTCTCAAAACGGAGCTTTTCATTTACATTCTGCCTTTTCGCTTTTAACCATTGAATATTTTGTATTTTATTTACGAACTGATTTTTAGTCTCATATCAACTTAAGATTGAAAGAGTCGACTTTTTGTAATTTTTCATGTACTCCCATGACTATTGCTTTACTGGTTGCCATAGCAACCACCTTTACTTTTGTAAATAACAACATTGCTCATAAGGTTGACAAGCAACTAACTACTTCGCCGTCAGTTGCTTTGCAATTTTAAATACAAAATAGTGTTAAATTGTGATTTTGTTAGTTTTTTAATTTATGATGCAATCATGGCCTAGCGTGAGAACAATTCCGGTGAACATGACGCCACCTCAGCCTTCCTATTCTCAGCCACACAATCCCATGCCTGGGCCTTCTTCCGGGGTGTAATAACGCGTTTTAATTTTCTAACAGTTTAGAGTTTTCATTTTCATTTCTGTGTTGTTTAGTGATGCGGGTAACAACCAACGACCAGTTCCGCCCCCATTACCCCCTCGCCCACCTGCATCGGGGGCAAATCCGATGGGAATGGGCTACGTCTCACCTAATTCCTACAGCGCAGGATATGGCTATACTCCTCGCTACTCTGGCTATGGTTCCAGTAGTCTCCAATCCCCGTACTCTTCCTACCCGATGGGTTATGGCTCTAGCTACGATTCCATGTACAATCGTCCCTATATGAACACGTATGACCCCGAAAACCGGTAAAAAAAAAAATTTACACTTCTTCCTTCTAATTTTCCTGGTCTTCGCTCTCCTCTTATACTGTAGATATTTTTAGCTTTTCATCCGGGAGTTTTGACTTCTCTTATTTTCTGTAGTTTATTTATTATTGTTTTGTTTACCTACGTTTAGGGTCATTGCAGTCGCGGAAGACAGCGCGCGAGGTGCTTTCCAATCACTAGAGTCAGTCGTCCACACCTTTGGCTCCATCAGCGCCATGCTGGACGCCACTTTACAAGCCGTCCATAGCGCTTTCCGCGCCGTTTTGGGCCTCGCTGACCATTTCGGCCGCCTTAGGACCAATTTATCCAGCATTTTATCGGCTCTAGCAATCTTCCGCACAGCTCGCTGGGCGCTTGCCAAGCTGCTTTACTTGATTGGCTTGCGCAAAGAACGGCCGGCAGAAGAGTCCTGGCGTCAAATCTGGTCCAATGTCTCCCCGAATCCTCTGGTCAACAACAACAACGGGATCCTAAGCGAAGCCGATCTGAAGAAGAGTCGTTCGTCATGGCCAATTACCGTCTTCATGTCCATTATCGTGGCCGCTCCTTACCTCATTTGGCGAATCCTGCGCTCCTTGCAAGGCTCCACCGAGAGGGAAGAAGGCTGGGCTCGAGGTTGTGGTGAACACTTCCTCGCCAAAGCCGATTACAATTTCAACCCTGCCCAAGACACCGAATTGCCTCTAAGCACCGGTCAAAAACTCCGTTTGGCCCCCAAAAACATGCAGCCTCGCCACGTTCGTGGCTGGTTACTAGCATCCAATCTACAGGGACAGACTGGTCTCGTCCCTGCGAATCACATTACGATTCTGGGCCAAGCGGCTGGCGAAACTTCTCCAAATGGTCCAACTGCTTCACCTTTGATTCCAAACGAATAGAAGTGATCACTCAACAGAAAAAGAAGGGTGTATTTTGTATACTGTAATAATAAGAGGGGGTATAACCATATGTATCAATAAAAAAACTTTATATATTTTTTATTCTAACACCAGTTTCGATCTCACGTAATTATTTCAGAAGCTCAAGATCTACGCTAAGAAAGACATAAATGTTGGCCCTGTTAAGAAAATTACCCCACAGAACTAAGGCACTTTTAAAAATTCCAAAATCAACGTCCCCCATTTTGAACTATATTTTTTTACTTATGTTCAGTCAAAAATTTCGCTTGGAATTCCCCAATTTTTGCCAGCATCACCTTCATCTTGTCTACTTGAGGTAGAATCGTCGTCCTAAAACGTAAGAAAGGAATATAAAGGAATAATTATGAAAAGTTATGTCAGACTGTCTACCTAAAATGGTAAGTATTGGGTCGTTGGCCAAATCCCGACCCAGGTACGACGCAAATCCCCGTTTGCTCCAACAACTGGAAAGCCCAGTAAGCGTCTGGCGCTAATCCTTTCTCTTTGGCCTTTTCTATGGCTTTGGGCGGCAATTCCACTGACGGAAAGGCGTACATCGCGCCTTGGACGACGTTGCAACGTATGCTAGGAATGGCGTTGAGCTGCTCTGCGACCATCAAGGCTCTCTTGGCTAAGGAATCCAAAACCGCTTTCTTTTCCTCTTGGAAGCGCGAGTATGATATTTGGCCTTCTTGGGGCGGATGGACCACTACATCCATGGCCGTTTGTCCCAAGACCGTGGGACAGAGCTTCGCCGAGATACTCTTGAGCAGCTGGGCTCGGACGCCCGGATCCACGTTGAGCAATTCGCAGTAACCGCCGCGTAAGCCACACTCGCCCATATAACCTTTCGAGGTGGACAGGAACGAGGCCAGTTCCAAGTGAGTGGAGTAGGGCGCGCCTAGTTCCATGAGTACCGACCGGAAAGAGTGGAAGGCGGAGTCAGGAGCGTATACATTGTCCTGGTACACTTCATCCGCCAAGACAAAGAGGTTTTCCTCGTACGCGAATTTGATAATGTCTTTAATGTTATCTCGCGAAAGAACTTGACCGGTCGGGTTTCCCGGGTTGATCACCACCACCGCTCTAGGTCTGCACTTGCTCTTGGAATCGTTGAGCGCTCGGCGTAGTTCAGGCATATCCATCGCCCAATTCCGAGCTTCATCCAAGTAATATCCCACCTGTAGTAAAGAAATAACATAATAATATAAATAATAGTCATAAGTGATAGTAATAATAAATAATAATATAATTGTATACTCCTACTACTATTACTTCCACTACTACTAATAATAATATATACATAAGAAGAAAGAAAGAAGAAAAAAGAATAAGAAATTATACCAATTCCATATCATATTCTACGATAGAAGCCGAGTACAAAGGGTACTGGGGAATGGGCGTGAGCACGCCAGTACGGTCCACGCCCTTTTCTCCTGTCGAAAGGAGTTTTAAGACGGCTCGGATGCCTTCGCTCGCGCCTGCGCACAGGAAAACGTCGTCTAAGCGGGCAGGCTGGGCTTGTGCCTTGTCCCGCTGCGTAATGTACTCCGCTACGTGCTGCCGAATGATTTCCAAGCCCGTCGAGTCGGAATAGCAGCCTACGGAGCCTTTTACGCCCGCTAAAATGGTCCGCGCATGCTCCTTGGCATCTTCGGGAATACCTTGAGCACTTTCCAGCAATTCTGGGTACGTTACCAACGCGACGACCTACAAGTTTAAGCAAAACTCAATTAAAAAGTTCAAGTCTAGATGGAAAACAAGACCTTGAATAAAAAAAGTAAAAGTAACAAAGTACCAACGAAAACTAGGAAAAGTAAGAGAAAATACTTGACGCAGGTACGTAATTGGCTTCTGTCCCATTGCGTGGGCGTCTCCAATATTTGCTTTGATGACCTCGTTAAAGGGTTTACTCACTCCCTACAAAATGAATTACGTTTTAATTAGGTTAACTTATTTCAACCTTGAAATGAAGTAAAAATAGTCGAAAAAGGTTAACCTTTCTTAAATCATAAAAAAGCCTTTCTTAAATCATGTAAAGTAGCCTTTCTTGGAAAAGTACCGATGCGGGACAGGTTTTATTCCTAGAAGAATTGATAAAAGGGAAAAGTCGCACAATAACTAATAAATCCGATTACTTTATGCGAGTACTAATCATTTTTATATTGAAAACTGTTGGGTTTAGGAACGAAATATCTGAGTTTCCATGGTTTCTTATGGGGAAATTCGCTTTGATATACGAGTGCTTTGGATTACGAGCACGTTTGCGGAACGAATTAACCTCGCAAACCGAGGTTTCACTGTATAAGTATTGGTCAGCTAAAGGAGACAACTTTTCATGCTCTATTGAACTAAATTATATTTTTTTAACCTTCAATTCTGGACAATTTTTTACGTTTAAATGCCTTAACTGAATTACATAAAAGCATCTTTATAATTGATAATTAAACTAAGCTATTTAATTTACCTCGAAAATGTTATTTGTGCACTTTTACTTACAAATTACATAATAACATAAATTACATAACGAAATGTTTTACACAGCAAAACTTGATAAATAAGAAACAAAATAGAAAAAAAATCAAACTAGATATCAATAAGAGTTTTCTTTTTCTGAAACTCATCCATAATAATTTGCGGAATGTGGTTGCGGAATGGTGTGCGGAAGGATAGTAACATAGATAACGTAGATAATGTTGCATTATCTAAAAAGTGCATCTGAGACAGGAAATTTCCAAGAATTCACACCTTGGGGTACTACCAAGGAAGAGGCCACGAAAAATATATTAAGTTTCGGACCAGATCATCAGATAATGATTTTGTTATTCCCTGCAGGCGATGATAACAGTACCAGCATTCATCGTAAAAATGAACCCAAGCGTTTCAACTTTTGAAATACAAAGAAATAAGAAACGAAAAAGTAAAGAAACTTGTCACCAAACAAAGGGGAAAGAACTCCAACGTCTGTCTTTGTAAACAAAAACTAACAAAAAAAGGGTTTCGTTAGAATAATTATTTTTAGCTCTGCCCAGGCACTGAACAAATAGAAAAGGGTCTTTTCTGCAGAAAAACAGTCCAAGTGCCAACACCCGCAAATGATCAGAGTATATTGACTTGGGCCGTTGGTACGCTCCAAACGCAACGTTTTAATGAGCGCCCTTCAGAAATTGAGACCAACTCGAAAAGTTTGAGGAAAAATGATCACCTGTTGCAGCTCCTTCTCGATGGCGGAAGCTCGGATGACGAGCGGGCCGCGGACGGCGTATTCCATGGCTCGGATACATGGATTTAAAGAGGCTTCGGTGATGACAGGCCCCCGATTTGCTCCCTTTGTCGTCATGGTTCGAGTCTGGACACTTTCTCCCCAACTTGGAGTAAGACGTGGCCGTCGAGTTGCCTGCGAGGAGCACAATGATACTGATCGGGATGATGAAGCCGGCTCAAGGATACGAATAGAGGCGGACGCTACAGCAGGTGGAGCGTGAGCCAAGCTCAACCCCCTTAACGCTAATTAAAAGGTAGACAACGGAGAAAAGTTAAAATTTTAAACCAATAGAAAACTTATACTTGACAATAAGAGTCGTGGTTGACGAGCGGAATGCAGCATGACCACCCTGGGCGTGCACACACAGGAAGATTAGCGAATGCCCAAGTTGGTTGCTCAAAAATGCTTTTTGTTGTCGCTGTTGCTTTCAAATTCAAAATTTGCTTGCGGAAGGATGAAGAGACAAACAAGAAAACCGGTTTCACTGGTTAATTCACTCGGGGTAGTTCAAGGCCATCAAAACAAGCAATGATATGAGCAGAATGCGTCTTGGTTTCAAATCCAGAGTATGCTCGAGATTTAAGATTCTGGATGAGAATGAAAAAATGTGGTTAATTGGAGAGAAGAGAGAATATCAGCGCGTCTTTCTCTTCTCGCAGAAAATTTTAAAATGGCTTCACAATAACGTTGCTTATGACGCAGGATAGTCTCTCTGTTTTTTTAATGACCAAAGATGGAGCCAAGTCATTAATTACCAGAAGAGAGCAAGACGTGCAATAAATACAAGCTCAAACATTTCCTAAGGCAGTTTATCCAGTTAAATAAAATATTTAAAAAAATCAAACTGGTGGCTTCCTTTCCTAAATCCTTCTGCTTCTCATAATCGCAATGCACATTCCGATTTTTGAATAGGAATCAAATTGATTAAGCTTACCTGTTAAAAGCGGCACATGTGCAAATGTGTCACTTCACATGCAAACTCGCACTTTCATGTATTTATGCGTTCCCCCGCGTTGACGAACTTTTGCTACGCTTTTCCTTCACGGGAGTAGCCTGGTACTGCCCCCTGGGATACACCAGGCCAACTGAGAATAATGCCGGAACGTGCTGCCATCTATACTCAAGCATGAGTACGCCAACTCTGGCGCTGCGGGAGGCAGCGGCTAGTTAGGTAGTCTGCTGTCGTCCAGGCCAGTTGACTCTCGGGAGGTGGTGTGTTTCTTTTGTGTTTTGTGTGTGGACGTTTTCTCCATTACTCATCCGTTTACTTAACAAATTTCTACTCTGGGATATGCACTGGTTATGACTGATTCTTGGAAGCTGTATGGTTGGCAATGAGGACGCGTATTCTATTGTTGGCTGCTTTGCTCAGCCACGGCCCCCACCTTTGTTGCAGGGCTGGTGAGTAACACAAATTACCGTTTTACTCCCAACAACGCTCGCTTAGAAAGACCAGAGAAAACGGGAAAATCCCTCATGATTCTTTTTTTCATACCTGTTTTTCCTTCGATGCCTCGTTTCCAACGTGTTTATTTGAAAACTAAGCTTTAGAATCCGCGCACAAGCAAACAAATCGATCCATACTACAAACTTCCACGTTAATTTCGTTCCGACCAAGAGTTCCTTGCCTTTCTTTGTTGTGTTCCTGCTGGCCTTGATATCTTTTAGACATGCCAAGCTCGGCTTCCTACTTACTTTATGCCCATGATCCCGAAACATCCCGACTCAGGCCTACGGGCTTTCTCTTTCCTCTTTCGTTTGCACAAAAAGGTAAAAAATAAAAATTCCATAATTTGCAGTGCAACGAAAAACGCTCATTTACATAAAGCATTTCTTTTTTTTAGTCCCCTCTTAAAAGAACATCAAGCATGGGTGGTTAATCAGGACTAAACTCTCCCTGATTAAGACAGCAACCGCCTTTATGAAGCAATATCCTATACTGAATTGACGTCACCTCTAACAGTCCCCTCAGAAAATAAAAGCAAACGATTGCCTTTCGGCCAAGTGTGGTAACACATCGAAGTTTCCCCTTCTTGGTCGCACGTGACTAACCGTCCCAATTTGTCCGCTATTCTCGAAACAGTTTTGCAGCAAATCGAAATAAACTTGCAAAGGATCCCAAATTTCTGAATGGGAAGTTTCACTGATTCTGGGTAAAAAAACAAGGACGTCCAACAATAGGGGCTTAATGTGTATAAATTAGGCGCCGGGAAGCAAGTTCAGCCAACCTGCAAGGTTAATTGCGTCGATTTTCGTAGAGGAAATGTGTGTTTTTTTCGTTTTATTCCTTTTTGTGTGAGAAGGGAAGTTGAAGGCGAATCGATGATAGAAAGAGGAAATATGGAAATCGAGAAGCGGAAACTGGGTTGCGTTCTAATGCACGACACTGGTTTCCCATTTGCTTTTGTTATTTATAATTATCTTAGCAGTCGAATTATTTCTTCAGTCATGTGTTTAAAAAAAGAAATGCGGAAAAATAGGTTACCTGTAGAGAAGGCTACAAATGTATGGACCATTGTGGTGGATTTATTATACTTTTAACCAAAGAAATGAGACATAATGTGTTAATGCATTGTTTTTTCTCGCTTTCGTGTCTCTTTTCCGGTTTAGAACGGTTGAACGAGTATGTCCTTCACTACGAGCCACTAGATTATGAACCGTCCCCTCAGACACGGAGTAAAAGGGCTTTGGACGCAGATTTCGCGCACATAGTGGAATTCCATGCTCATGCACGACCCTTTAAGCTCCGTCTACGAAGAGATACGTCCGTGTTTTCGGACAATCTGGTTATTGAGGGCCATGACGGACGTCGTTTGGACGTAGACTCCACCCATTATGAAGGAGAGCTTATAGGTAAACTTTTCAAGTTTTTCCCCCTTATGTTTAAGAGGAATATATCATCTTATACGAATACAGTGGATGCCGCTTATCGTGATCACGGTCAAGTGAATATTGATTCTATTAAGCGGAGATTCTAACATGCAAAAGAATGCTATGATTAATCGGCGCGTGAAACGAAACTGGCTTGTTTAAACCAAAGAAACAAAGCATCTTCTACTTTTCGATACTTTCCCATACGTTTTCTTTTTTTTCTACTATATGTGAAGATTCTTTTGAAATTGTTTCTAATATCCAAAAGTGTGACTATTAACCAATTAAAATGCTACGAAATTTATCCTTTTGAATCGATCCTTTAAAGTTTGATTCCATAAAGCGGCTGATTCTAGTAAAGCGATCACAATTAGCGGCATCTTCTGTAGTTTCTAACCAAATTAAACGTAAATTTAAAAAAGTTTTGCTTCAGGAATATTTATATAGATATTAAAAAACTCTTTAAACCTTTTTTTCGCCGCTTCAGGTGAGCCGGATG
Source organism: Lepidurus arcticus (assembly GCA_003724045.1). Taxonomy (NCBI): domain Eukaryota; kingdom Metazoa; phylum Arthropoda; class Branchiopoda; order Notostraca; family Triopsidae; genus Lepidurus; species Lepidurus arcticus. The sequence goes on along the minus strand of RJJA01000261.1, from coordinate 53,173 downwards.
CGTTAGCGTTTGGTTCGCTTCGCGATGGTATCTTCGATGGGAAGATTCATACCAAAGAGGGCACTTTCTACGTGGAAAGATCCCAGAAATACTTCCCAACTCATAACGGTTCCCAATTTCATTCAGTCATTTACAAGGATGAACATGTGATCGACCCTTATGAGAAGCGCCGCAAAAGTAGTCTGCAAAAATACTCATAACAGTATGTAGATACTATACTATTATTGTTTTTAGGCCACGCCCCTGGTTGTGGAGTGACAGATGAAGTGGCGGCATGGATGGATAGCATTCAAAACAGCGCTGTGTCAGAGGAAGAGGTGGAGTTGAACCCACACCCTCCCAAAAGAAGCCCGGGAGTGAATAAAATTAATGAAGTGACAGATTTTGGGCCGCACAAGTCGCCCAGAGACGATTGGGAGACAGCCATGGCCAAAAACCACCCCGGTTATTACAAATACTCGTTGGAAGCCAACACGGGCACTTCTGAGAACAGAAGACGAAGCAAACGACAGAGCAAAGAAAGCTCCAGCACCAAAGGCACCTGCTCACTCTTCATCCAAACGGATCCCTTGATTTGGCGCCACATTTACGAGCAAGAGAAGCGCGACGCTGTGCGTACGCGCGAAGAAATCTCGTCGCTCATTGCCCAGCACGTCAAGGCCGTGAACCTCATTTACATGAACACGCGCTTCGATGGCAAATACCAGCACCGAATGATTCGCTTTGAAGTCCAACGTATCAAAGTAAATTTAATCTATAAATCACAATGATTTCGATAACTTTAAGCTCCTTTAGGGAAGTTTTCAATTTACAATGTGTCTGATGCTTACTTTTCTAGATGGATGATTACGAAGCGTGCGAACACGGTTGGCGAGGGGATGAAAACAAGTTTTGTCTGCCGAATATTGATGTGAGCAATTTTCTCAACCTCCACTCCCAAGGCAATCACGAAGACTTTTGCTTGGCATACGTCTTCACTTACCGAGATTTCACGGGTGGAACCTTGGGCCTTGCTTGGGTGGCTTCAGCCTCAGGAGCCTCCGGTGGTATCTGCGAACGATTCAAGACCTATACTGAGAATGTTGCAGGCTACCCACGTACTACCAGACGATCTCTTAATACGGGTATCATCACCTTTGTCAATTACAACAGTCGCGTCCCTCCCAAAGTGTCACAACTTACTCTTGCCCATGAGATTGGCCACAATTTTGGCTCTCCGGTAATTAAATAATTTTACTCTGTAGATTCTGAGTTGTCGTTTGTTTACATGGCAAATTTCTTTGTGTTGTTTAATTACCTCATTACCTTTAATCCTTCAAATGTTAGTTTTCATTTTTAAAAATGGAAATTATTTCGCCTTTTCAATAGCACGATTATCCCAATCAATGTCGACCTGGCGGCCAAAATGGAAATTATATAATGTTCGCGTCGGCTACATCCGGTGAACGGCCCAATAATAGCAAATTCTCCAATTGTTCCACCGGAAACGTTTCTTCTGTATTGGATGCCTTGCAGGAAGGCCGGAAAAAGAACTGTTTTACCGAATGGAACGGTGCCTTTTGCGGGAACAAGATCGTGGAAGAGACCGAAGAGTGCGATTGTGGATACGATGACGCAGAGTGCCAAGAAACTTGCTGCTATCCACGTGTCGTGTCCGATGAAGACAGAAGACGTGATCCGACCGCTCAAGGCTGTAAGCGCCGTCCTGGCAAGCAATGCAGGTAAAAAAAAAATTGAAGGAAGCTCGAGGTCTTCGTTATCAAGGTTTACCTATCCTAAGGGATGCTTTCGCTTCCTTTTCTTTTTATTAGCCGTTCACGAGTTATCAAAATACAGTGGTGTCTCGCATAACTAACGCAATCCGTTCCAGGACGGCGTTCGTTTTGCGAATCGTTCGTTATGCAGGACGCCGTTTCCCATAAGTTACTATGGGAATAGTTGTAATCCGTTCCCAGGCCGGTTCAAAATCGCGAAATATCGTAAATTTGCATTATGACACTGGATGTCACTTCTTTTCTTAAACCTAAAGAACTGTTTTACCGAATGGAAACTCCCGTTTTAAAGCACCACTGTAGTGAAACAGTGAATTAGAATGTTTTATTAATTCAATGAAAAACAGAATTAGTGCTAGTTAATTAAATAATTGTCTCCCTTATTTATTATTAGTCCCAGCGAAGGCACTTGCTGTACGAGCAGCTGCACGTTTGTCACAGCCACGCGAAGTCTCCAGTGTAAAGGCGAAAGTGAATGCAGTGGTTTTGCAACTTGCAACGGTTCTTCGGCGCGCTGTCCTTTACCTCCGCCCAAAGCGAATGGCACGGAGTGCAATGGGAAGACTCAAGTATGCCAGAGTGGCGAATGTTCGGGTTCTATTTGTTCCAAATGGGGCCTGCGCGAGTGCTTCCTCACATCGCAGAATATCGACGACAAGCGGAAACTTTGCGAATTGGCGTGCTTACACGCTTCGCCTAGAATGAACGCCACGTGCAAGAGCACTTCCGAATTGACCTCGGAGTTGAACCTAGCGGATGGAATTTCCTTACGTCCGGGTTCTCCTTGTGATAACTACCAGGTAAACCTTGAATTAGTGTCAAACTTGAATTATTAATCAATAGTTATTGTTGTTATGTAATTAATCCCGGGATATTTTCATTCCTATAGGGTTACTGCGACGTGTTCCTGAAATGCAGAGCAGTGGACGCGGAAGGACCCTTGGCGCGACTTAAAAACCTCCTTTTTAACCGGGAAACCCTGCTCACGATCGCTCAATGGATCACCGAGTACTGGTGGGCGGTCCTACTCATGGGCGTGGGCTTTGTGCTCTTCATGGGTGTGTTTATCAAGTGCTGTGCCGTCCACACGCCGTCTTCGAATCCCAAGAAACAGCCCGCTCTTAGAATAACAGAGACTTTACGTCATCCGTACAGCACGCTCCGGCGAAAACGACATCAACCGCCTGGGGGAAGCGCTGCTCCAGCGCCTGACACTGCTCCAGGACCTGCCACGGCCCAAACGCCCTTGTACCCGGCTCCTAACCGGGCTCCGCCCCCTAATGGCCCCGCTCATGGCTATGGTGACGGTCGAGGACACTACAACCGACCGAAACGTACTATTTATTCTTATTATTAATAAATATTGTATATATTTTTTCGATATTTCCAAGAAATGTTTTGAATTAATTGGTCTTTTTTTCTTAAAGCAGCTACAGCGCCACCTGGAAATGGAGGAAGAGCGTATGCTGACCCGTATGCGAACGCCTACCCAAGCCCTCGTAATGCTAATGCGTTCGAAATGAGGAATCCCAGAGTTTAAAGTGAGCTATTTGGGGCGATTTAAACTGGTAAATAGGTTTATAGTGGAAAACGTTCCTTGGACCAAACAAAAGGGAAAAGATAGAGACTTTTAACCCAATTGTGGCATGTGGAGACAGTGGGAAAAGGAAGCAGATTTTTTGCTAGTAGTTTTTATATTGTATTAATTTATGTGACTGCCTGCCGAGTGGGAAATGATAGAGGAAGTTTTTTTAATACCGAATCAACACTCCATAAATTATTTTTCTTTTTTCTTTGGTAACTTAATTTAAGTGTTTCCGTACCTCTGGAAGCACTTTCCGATCCTCAAAGGAACTTTAAACCCAAGTGTCCTTTCGTTCCTCTTCATTTTCCGTCTCTCTAATATGTTAGCTATGTCAGTTATGATTTTCGTGAAGTATCACATGCGAGATTTTCTCTACTTACTTTGCCAGAAAAAAACAACGGAATGTTTGGAACCAAGAATATTCCGTGTTTTCAAATTTAATTCTTTTGGGGGGGGAGGTAGATGTATTGTTCTTGTTTCGTGTGTGGTCTCATCTCTAAACTAAACTAGGATCTGATGGGAATATGTGTGCATGAGAAACAGATTGAACGTTTGGAGGCCGAAAAGGGCGGGGCAAAGCAAGACATTTTGAGAACGGAAACTATGTGTGGTCCGAGTTTTTTGTTGTTCGGCATTTGTTTACGTTTTCGACTTTGTATATAAGTATAATAGTATTCGTTTACACACCAAGAGAAAGAAAGACTGGGCCTGCCGGGAGGGGAGAGAATAGGTTGGCTGGCGGACGACAAAATCGAGTATTGCTATTAAAAGGCTCAGGCTGGCCAGTCCAACTTGCTGTTCTGCCGAGGCTCAGTGCCTTTTTGTCTTTCAATTTTACCCCATTTTTGCCATGTGTCTTCAATAAACAAAATTGATAACTATTTTGCTTTATCGGACATAGTCGTAGTTGCATTCCTAGTACAGTGGTACCTCGCATAACGTGAACAATCCGTTCCAGGACGGCGTTTGTTATGGAATCATTCGTTGTGTGGAATCATTCGACGCCCTTTTCCGTTGGTTACTATGGGAATAATTTTGGTCTGTTCCCGAGGCCGGTCCAAAATCGCAAAGAAACGTAATTTTGCATAATGAGAATGACACGGTGGAATTAAACCTATGAAAGCACCCCCTACTGGCTTTGAAATCTTCTTCCTCAAGCTGTAAAACTTGTAAGCCTGTTCCTGGAGTGGATCTTTTATGTTTTAAGTTCTTCATTCATGACCGTGGCATTCTCACAAATTATTTCCTGTGAAGTTTGATCTCCTTTCGTATGCCTTTCATTAATCCAAACTAACAGCAACTGCTATCGGTAAGCTTTTAAATTGTCGGCCGTGTTACACGAATTCGTTTCATCCAAATTTGTGTTGGATCTAATAAGCAGAAAAGCTAAACCGATTTAAGATAAAACATAACTTACCGCGTCTCGGTAGGTGAAGAAAACTCTTTTGCATTTGAGAAATAAGTTTGGTTTGGTTTGGTTTTCTGCAGAAGTGCGGCTTCCTTATTTATTTTTATACAAAGCATGAGAACTAATACATAGTTCGGTTCATTTAAGTACGAAATTTGCCCAACAAAGATCATGTTTTCCCTACCCATTTTAACATTTCACCAGACTCCCAATTTGTTTATACCTAACAGGCCTAAGAGATTCCTTTGACATTAGAAAAACAAGCGAAAAATAAGTGAAAAAACAACAATATAACAACGTACAAGATGACTTGATATGCTCGTTTTCCCACACACGCGCACACACACGTACACACACAACATATTGACGTTTGTAGTAGTTTAAGTTCAACAATCCACGTGTTCCAGCTCGGAATCCATGTGGATACTGATATGTCCCGACGACGAAGTATCGGACGACGTGGCTCTTAAAGCATTGTTGGAGATTTTGCGGCTACGTTCTGGCTCAGGACTTGGTGTATAACCTGGGTTGACCAAATCGTGACGGTCTAACGGATTATCTGTTATGTGGATGAGCTTGCGGCTTGCTTCGCCTTTGCTTCGTCCCTTTCCGTCCTCCAAGTCTTCTTTAGCGTCTTTGGAGACCAGTTTCTCGCGCTTTTTGTTCTTGTCGGCCAAGGTTGGTTCAGGGTTCGAGTACACAATCACTTGGCGCTTCTTCTTGTCGCTGCCGGTTCCAGAAGTACTGGGTTTCTTCCGGCGAGCACCGGCGCTGGACTTGCCGTGCCACTTGAGCACCACACGCACGGGACCCAAGCCTAAAGTTGTTCCCGCCCCTTTTCTTTTGGCGACGTCTTTCCCGCGGTTTTGTGGAGGGCGGGAGGCAGGGTTTTGGCACGCTCCACCCCCTGCTGGCAGCGAAGGGCGGGATTTAAATATATTGAGCATATCTAGGCTGGAAGCACGCTTAGCCACGCCCCCAGAAGTGGTCGCCCCCACCGGCGCATTCAGCATCGCTTTCAACTTGGAATCTGTGGCGGATTTGGGCAAGATTCGCTGAGATTTCACACTGGGCATCACCGCCGCAGGCTTGGGGGCCTGGCTACTACTACTACTAGTTTTACGTTTACGAGGTAGTTCATCCGTACTAGGAGGGATGAGCTGGACCTGGGACTCCATCCGGGATAAGGAGGGAGGGTTAAAAGTATCAGTTTCGGGCTCCAAGTCTTCTAGGTTAGGATTGACTAAATCCTTTTTGGACCCCGACTGACTACTGCTGTCTTTGGGGCTGTGCGACTGTGAAGTGGAGAGCGATCTCGAGCGAGACATGAGTAACTGAGATTGCGATTCGGATTTCCGGAACAGTTTCCCCGGGTTAGGGTGATGAGACTGGCTTTTGGCCATATGGCTGTGAGAACGCGTGAAACTGGGTGGGGCCACGGCGGTTTCATGGGTGGAGTCATGGGCGGGGCTTTCGAAACGGGCGGAGTACCGCCGTTGTGGATTCTCGGACACGGAGCGTCCCATACCCTTTGGTTTGGGTGCCAGTCCGCTTTTAGGCGGCTTGTCACCAAGGGAGGCTACTACGGGTCCCTCATTGGGTAAACAAGCCAGGAGGCGGGCCTCTTGTGAGGGCAAGTCGTTGCCTGCGGTCTCGTGGGAGGAGGGAGACCGTTGGAGGTTAGGCTGCGTTTGAGAAGCGCGTGGCAGGTTAAGAATGGGCGGGTCTTCGCGTTCTAACCAGGACATGACTTTCTCGGCGCTGCTCAAGGCGCCGTTGGCTGAGCTGCGGGGCTTTTTGGCCTTGAGGGGGGAAAGGGTGGAGCGACCTAGGAGGCGGCACAGTAATTGGACGGAACGACTAGTATTAGCCCCGCCCTCCGGTCGGACGCTCTTTTTGCGGGAGGCGTGACGAGATCGGCCATGACTGGACTTCTCGCGTACCTTCTTCTTGAAAGGAAGATGGGCACGGACCGCCGCAGGGTGAACGACATGGCCGCTGCTGGGGTCCCCTTCTTCGGTGGTGGCTCCACCTGCTGTGCCATTGGGTAAAGCGGCAAGGGCGGCGGATTTACGGGGCCTACTAGTTCGACGCACGCGGGTGGTCTTTGAGCGTTTTTTGCCGAACAGGCGAACAATAACGACCTACGCAGGGTAAAAAGAACCAGTTTCTTTATTTGGGAAGGGGGTTTTAAGATCACGAAAAGGAGAGCTTTCTGACTCAAGGCATTAAGTTTTTAAACAAGACTGCAAAAAATACAAATGAAATGGTACTTACAGGCAACATGCAGCGACTAGGATTTTTAGGCAAGCATTTAAAGTTTTATGGAAGGCGTAGTAAAAGTAAAAGAATATAGGAATAAGCCCCAAGTTTAAGTTTATTATTATTATTAAGACGACAAATAAAAATCGATTACGAAAGAGATTTTTCGCAAGCGAGTCATGCTAGCCAAGGATTAGGAGCGAGGAGATGTGCTATGAAAGGAATTACCATGAAGACAATAAAGCCTATGGCGATGAAGAGCACGCCGTACCAATGTTCTTCCACCCATTTCTTCAAAGAAGCGATACTTTCGTCCGAGAGTAGCAATCTGCGTAGAGTGGCTAAAGGGCCTGAGGGATCCACCTATTTCGGGTTGTAAATCAACGTTAAGGAACAAAATGAGATTCCTGGGGAACTTGAATGGGTTTCCGCAGCACGCTTTGTTTTTTTGTACAGATCCACAGTAATGGGTAAAATACTAGTATTTCGACCAATTGTGTAGTACTTAAACACAGATAGTTAAAATGCCTATACTAGAATTTATCAACGCAGAACGTACTGGACTGGTTTAAATACGATCCATTACGCTAGAATACTTGGAACTTCAGGATCCGGTTTAAACTAGTTCTTACTAGTTTGAAACGGTTTAAACCAGTTTAAACCAGCTCATACTAGTTTAACAAGTTTAAACCAGCTCATACTAGTTTAACAAGTTTAAAACTAGTTCAAACTAAAACCGGTTTAAACCTATGTGCTTAGAATAAACTAGATATTAGTTAGTTTATCGTAAATCATGAGATCTTCGAAACTTAAAAAAAGTGCCGAATCTTCCAGCATTATTCCCTCGAAGAAGAAGTCTTCAAAACACGTTTACGTGTTTTGATTGGCATGTAAACATATTTACACGCAAATCTTTTAAAGTAAATCTTCGAAGTTTAGGAATTTTAAATGCAAACTCGTGGCCATTGGAACATGCAACTTTTAAAAAATCGTTCTGGCAACCGGGTGCCACTAATGGATTAGTCTTCAAAGATGAACGCAAGCCAGTTGGGGTTACCTCTCGACAACGGTTGAAGACATCGCAATAACCATTGTAGTTGTTGCAAGGCGTTCCGGGCTTGGCGTGCTTGTCCGGCACGTCGTAAGGCAAGGTATTCCAATCGAAACTCGACAGACAGGGCTGGTCATCGCCCGGCTGTTTGCAGCACAACTCGCAGGCTTTGGTGGGCGGGTCGCCCGACCCTTGACTGCACTGGCACGACTCGAGCCCGTAGGCGATGCAAATGGACCCTGTACATTCGCCCATGAAGCACACAAACTCTTCATTGCAGATCGTCTTGTTGGGCTTGTTGTTAGCTGGAGGACACACTGGGCCACGCCCATCACAGAAGCTCGAGTCGCGACACCCATTATCGTCCCGACACTTGACTCCAGATCGTAATTCGCACTCGTTTGTACAGCAAGGACCCTTTTCAAATGAACAAGTCGGTTTAGCTCTCTTTTCTTCTTTAGGGCAGCGATTATCAAAAAATTTAAGCAAACAAAAAATTGAAACAAAAAATTGAACTTAATTCAAACAAAAAGGCTTAATAATTGATGATACTTGACAATTTCATAATATCTCATAGGAAATTGTAAATTTTAAGGAGGGCTTGAACGGAACCTACTTGGGATGGAGAGCAAATACGATTTGGACGTAAACTACAAGGTTTGTAGTCCAGTTTGGGTGAAGTACGCATCGGGTTGCAGCATAGCTCCTTACAGTCTTCTTCCCAGCCGCAATCGCATTCTTCACCAACTTCGACTACTCCGTTTCCACAAATGGCCGTTTGGGGTTCTAAATTATTATTTAAAGTAAACAAAAACAGATCAATTATTATGTAAGTCATGAATTAATACGAAATTCACATATGGTCTGAAAGAGGAGAGTTTTGTTTGTTTGTTTACCTTTAAAGCATCCTTTATCGTCCCGCGCTTTAGAGTTGAGAACACTGTTTATGCTTTTGAGGCTACAAGGTGAGAAATCATTGTTGTTTTTCTTGTCGCCGGAAGTTGCCCGCGCAAACATGATGTAGTTGCCGTCTTCTCCGCCTGGCGTGCACTCCTTGTTATTCTCGGGATCATGCTGTGTTAAATAATTATTTTTTAAAAATTAAAATTGTGAAATTGTTTTTGTAGTATCTTGTACCGGCGATCCAAAATTGTGTCCGATTTCGTGCGCTAAAGTAACGTGGGACACGGCAGGAGGTACATGTTTGCCATAGTTGAGTAATGTCACGATACCTGTGTTTAGGCTTTTCAAGCTACCTCGATAATGCTGCAAAAATAGAATCAATCAAGCAACGAAATTGTGGTGAAAGACAATTATCTCTGAATTTGACTTACCCCATTCTTTTCGCAAACTCCGCCAGCATTTTTCAGATCACCAGTCCAGGCTAAGCCCAAAGTACCGCCCTCGAAATCCCGGTACGTGAACATGTAGGCAAGGCAGAATGCATCGTAATCCTCCTCTATAATGCATTTAATTCAAAGAGAAAACAAGATATTGCAACATTCTGAGATCTTTGGATCATTTTAGGGAATTGTAAAAGATTTTGCAAATAAGAACTTGCATTACCAATAAGAAAGAAACTGCTGCATTAATACAGCACGTGGAAGGCTTAGAAAAAACGAAAACTGTAATTTTTTTTAGATTCTTGAAATCCACGTATATGTCCTAACGTCTGCCATCTCAGAAAGCAAGTTCCTCGAACCCTATTTTATTTTTCTAGCTGCCCATTAATGTCTTTTTTTTGTGCCAGAAATGTATTCTATTTCTTTCTTTGACGTCGGACACGCCAAGGGAAGTTCCTGAAACGTGTATTGGGTAAGCGGAGAACTTTCTTACTGCGTTCTCACGAGTTAAAGCCATTACGTTTCTGTTCGATATTAGATTTCTTTCGCGGAGTTTTCTTTTTTTACACAAAATAATAGACGCCACTTTACTCAAGTCAAGCAGTAGGAAAACAAAACTCTTCCTATCCTTCAATCGTCTCTAACCATAGTTAAGCTTTCTACGAAAATAATATATTACTGAATGTACGTACTTAACGTCTGCGAAATAGTCTTAATTAATGTAATTATGAAGCCTAATGAAATTAAGAAAAGGCTTCCAACGCACGTGGCTCGTCTTCTTCTTTATTTATTTTTATTAGGAAGGTTGAAACGAACAAGATTTACCTGAGAAGAGCTCTAGGAACTTTTCGACGCCATAATTGCCCGGAAAGCGGTATTTGGGATCTTGCAAGGCCTTGTCAGTGTGCACTTTAATGCGTTTGATCATGAACGTAAGATTATCGGGTTGTCCATCGCCATTGAAATCGATTTTCTTGTAAATGGCGTTAACTCGCTGCACGTGGCGCGTCATACTCTCGATACAGGCTTCTTCGCTGCCCAGTTTCTGGTAAAAGAGGTGATCTGCTTGCAAGTACAACATACACGTCACTTTCTTGGGGTCAATGGTCCTCCTCCGCCGGAAGCTCTGACCATTGGCCTTCTTCCATTGGCTGGTCTCGTTGGCATTCCATTCGTGGTCAATGGTCCACGTCCCGCCGCCCGGTTCGCGTTTCTGGCGCTGCTGTCGACGACGACGACTAGGAGGAGGAGGAGGTATCACAGATGGGGAAGGGGTGTGGCTTAGGTTGGCACGGGGCAGAGTTTGCATAAAAGACTCGTGGCATTGACCGGCGTCGTGGCAATAATCGGAAAGGAAAGATTCACGGCGTTTGAGATGCAGTTCATGAGAAGCACAATGAGGGGCGTCCAAAAAAGAACTATCAGAAGACGAAGAGGATGAAAGTTGCCAAGGCGGAATCACGTCCGACACTTTGTAAATGATGGCAGGGAAGTCCAACTGCGGCGCGTAACGACTGGCCGGCTCCACGTAGTACTCTTCCGTCGCGGTGGAAATGGTCCCATCGAACAAACCATCCGCTGTGATGATTCCATGAACTTCGGATTGGTCGTCGTCTGCAAGAAATAACATTTTTAAAAAAAGAATAAGGTTTCAAGTTTTTTTAAATCCGCTAAGAGGGGACAAACGGACCTTTCAAGGAGCCCGAGTAGACGTTATCAATTTGGACATTGATGGGGCCTTCGGTGTTTTCCACAACGAAATTGTCGGCGAAGAGGTCTTGGCTGACAGGGCGTAAATATAGTTGGAACCGCCTTTAAAGCAAAAGAAAAAAGAAGAACAATTGGATTTCTCTCTTCTTTTTATGTTTAATCTTTAATTTACCGGTTATGGGCGTGGAATTGGAAACGGATCGTGTCGTCGACATTGCGGCGAACGCGTTCGTGCTGTTCGCGGACATGGGCCTGTTCATAGTAAAGTGGCTCGAAATGTTTGATAAAGTCGTTGAGCACCAAACCTAGTTAGAAAAAGGTAACGAGTCATGAATGAGAGAATTTGGTACAGGATGACGTTCACTTGAATAGTTTCAGAGGGAAATTGATTTTTTCCCCTTTGTGGGGGTGATAAAGGAGAGAAAGTGTGCGACAATTTGGAACCTAAATTTGTCAAAACCCTGTCGATTTCACAACCTTTCTCAAACAACATAAAAATCGATAATGATTCAAATTAATCGAAAATTACAGTAGCATATGACAAAATTAATGATACGAAGATAATTGGGAAACGAATATACCCATCCATTTAAAGTTCGCCATGTAGTGGTTCCTTAGAGCCACGAGCGAATGCTAGCGGAACGCGGTTCAGTAGCCTACGAAATGCCGTTCGCATCAGCAAAGAGCTTAGATCATATAGGGCCTACACTAGTGCAGGGGTGTCCAACCCTATCTTCAATTCGCCAACGTTGGCGAGTTGGCGAATTGACGAAAAATGTTGGCGAATCGGCTTTTCCAAAAAATTCAAAAAAAGATCTTAATTTCGTAAATTCAAACGGTGAATATCTTTTTAGCACTCTCAACTTGTTCCTTGGGCTGCAGCACTGAAATAAAAGTTTTTACTGATAGAACCATTCTAAGTTTTGCGTTGCAACGATTTTGGCGAATTATAGTGTGTTGGCGAATTTGGCAAATTCAGAGGGCATTTTCAATTGTTGGCGATTTGGCACCCCGATTCGCCAACACGAATCGAAAAAAACGGTTGGACACCCCTACACTAGTGGACTAGTGTATATGATCTAAGGCAAAGAGCAAATTGTTTCTAAAAACCGCCGTTAGGTTCCAGTTTAAGAAGAAGGGACTGCGATAAGCGACATCTGGACACCTTCCGGACAAACACCAACATTGAGCAAACGGTACACTTCAATCTCGTCAAGATTCTCGGAAATGACCAGGAATACCTTCCGGCCTTTAGCTATCATTGAACCCAGTACAATCAAATACTCTAACCGGAAAGCCATTATTGCCGTTATTGACTGGACAAAAAAGTGGGAAACTTTAAACTCATCCAACCGCCTCCAGTCCATCGGAGCTAAACCTCACATCTGCAACACATGGGCAACGCACTTGATCAGCACTTGGGACTGCTTTAAAAAAACTTAATTCTAAGCAGGGGCGTCGCGAGGGGGGGGGTGGGGGGTGCACCCCCCCAATAGTTGGCGTAAACTACAGTCCGTAAAACTAAGTAAAACTAAAGGTCTCCACCCCCCCAATGGAAACCCCCTCGCGACGCCCCTGATTCTAAGTACAACATTATACATGGATTGGAAGGTAAGAAACTTGGGGGGAGATAGTTATATTTGTATAGAATAGACTGGCTTTGTTTCCAACAGAAAACTAATTTCCTAACTGTCACTTGCGCTCCAGAGTTGGCACAACCCAGGACCTAAAAAAACGGCCGAGTTGCAGAAAAGGGATTGGAAGGTCGTCTTTGTCATGACAAAAACAAGACACAACGAAACAAACGATACACCCCAAAAAGCTGTTTCCGAAAACATGTCTCACTCGATTAGCATGCGAACCTTTCTATTGCGAGGGAAGTGACCTGGACACACGTCGTTTGAGGACCCTCTAAACGAGATTTGCTGGCTTCAAATAAAGTTTTTCTCTCTTTTGGCCTGTGGAATTTTATCGCCGTCGACGTCGAGATTGGACGGAGGGCAAGAAAAGGAGCGGGTAAAGGTAGAGGGAGCCAAAAGAGTGAGAGGTCTTGGAAAATGGGCTGGTACCACCCTGGAAGTAGGGGGTTGGAATAATAATAACGTCGGTACCACGTTTCTCTAGAACCTTTGAAAGATCCCCTCAAAAGCTACCCCCGACTTATAAGGCGAAACTGCGGGGGGAAATGTGTGTGCTGGGGCTGACCATATACAGTTGGAGGAAAAGCTATTTATCCTTATAACCGTAGAGCACAATAAAAGACAGCCAAAAAAGGAGAGAAAGAAAGTCTTCGTTACAAGAGTTCTTCCTCCATCTTACGTGCCTGGGAAAAGACAAAAAGAGCTAAACCAGAAAGGGAGAAAGACTTACGTGAGCGAGCCTTTAAAACGACGCTAAAGGTCAAAAGGTAAACACAAAAAGTTCTCAGAAGTCCCAAATTTAATTTATTATTTTCCTGTGTGTTAAAACGAGTCGATTTTGCAGTATCTGACTTTCCTCTGTTGTCCAGTCGTGAGAAAATTGATCTTTAAGTTCACAAAAGCGTCGGCATCGCGATACCGGAAGTAGGTCCGTCATCCGCTATCGATTATCTAACTAGCTGTATTTTTCTACCGCGTTGTCGAGCGACCACTGAGGTTTGTTCGAAAGTTGCGCAACAGTGAAAAGTAAATAGGGGAGAACCGAAGCTCTTGGACTTGGGGCAATGGGGGATATGTGATGCTACTTTGGATTGCCTCGGCTGGACACGTAGTGCAAACCCGGCTTAGTCCTCCTTCGATCGGTATAGCTTCTTTTCGGTAGTTTCTTTGTGGGCGGGGTAGTAACAACTAATTGGCTATGCTATAACTTGAGAACCTAGTTTTCTTGAAACATTAATTCGTGTACGAAAAAAATTGTCTTTCTTTTTGGGCGTCAGTTTAAATTTTTTTTAAATCCCAAACAGCATGGAGACTGAATCGCCAGCGAAGCAGGCGGAAAGCGAGAGCAGGGAGCGGGTTCGTGCCGATTCATCGGGATCCTGGGAGGATTGGGTGGCTGATGAAGAGCAACCGAGCAGCAATAACGACGGCGACGATTCCAGCGAGAATCGAAAGTTGGATGAGGTAGAAGCAGAAGAGGACCCTGACGTTTTGCTAGTGCCGGATCTGGAAAGACCCATTGCACAGTCTGAGGCAACTAATAAACTGCCCAGGGACGGTGGTGGTGTAGTGGAGGAGGTTCGAGAAACGCTGCAGCAGATCAGGTGGAGCAAGGATTACGTGACGGAACTACGTTTGGCGCTGGGAATCCTTAGCTTACTCATCTTTGTCTTGCTGGTCATGCTCGTCCTCTTGACCATTGAACTGCATTTGTTGGTGCGCAAGTTGCACGATGTCATGCCCTGATACTTTTTTTTGTTTCTGCTATTTCTCTTTCAGCGTGGAAAAACTTTCTTTTTCCTTATCAGTTGTAAGAAAAGAAGAGAACGGGGGGAATATTTTAACAATAGAAATTGATTTAGATAAATAAATATGAAAGATTTTAAAGAAAAAAAATACGTTGCCCTAAGGTAATTTCCAATTCTGTTTCATATTCTTTTGTGCAATACATAAACATGTACACCATTCTGCGAATATCCGTAATTCCGACTTTTCCCGTTTTTTACCCAATTTTCTTGTAATATATAATTACTATTAATCCCAGATTGCCATTGTCGTTCATGTAATTCCATACTCTGGCCGAAATAGCTTCGTACATCGTGAGATTTCTGGCGAAAATCTTGAAGATTAGAAAGTTTCTGGGCAAATTCTCATGGAACATTATTTTAGCGCATTTAGACTTCATAAACTACGTTTCAAATCTTGTGATTTACCGTTTATCTGAACTTTCCAAATCACATCGTGGGGAGAGCACGTGGTCGTATATCTTGAGCTTTTGTTTTATTTAATAATTAAATAACTCTTTCGAACATAACTGAAAAAAACATATCTTTTATCAACGAGGTAGTTTTGAAGATAGTGTTTCGATGGTTTGTGCCCTTTATAAATACTATAGCATAAATACTACTACATTTGGTTATTGTATTACACATTTAATTTATTGTACGGACACTTCAGGTATGTCTTTTGGCACTGGCTTGGGTGAGGTGAACTTATACGATAAAAGATAAATGAGATTAGAATGCTGTGGTTGTAAGCATAAAGAGAAGGGGGAAAAGTTTCTTGAGTCATGTACTGTATACAAAACCGTTAGCCCTGTAACGTTGCCATGTCCTCAAACCAGTAAATCCCTCTCCAAGTCTTGGAATCCATTGTAATTCAATTTGCAGTGGACTGTTCCTATAACCACGTATATATAGTTTGGCACTCATCCCTTCCAGCTACGCAGTGTTTCCTTTCTCCTCACATTTTTTTCTTTTTCTATTTTGTCTTCTTTTGTTTTATCCTGGACATCTCAACTAAGGTTTCTCGAAGCGAATTCTACGTCTTCCTTTATTACAACTTCCCTGAATTGCAGTGTTTCTTTATGCTTTTAAAAAGGAAGGTTAATGGATTTTCTTGACACCTTATTTCTCACGCTAATTAGCAGATATTTATCAGCTATCTTTAATCAAAGCGACTTGAATAATCGAGTTTTAATTGAACTAGATTAGAGGGGCGGGGCCTACTAAGTCAACGCTCAACGATACATGGAAAGGCTCAAGGACATCAGGAACACGTCATCCATAATCCGGTAGGAGATATTTTTTATTTCATTTTTTCAATAACGTCATCCACCAAACAAGAAAATAAAGAAAGAGAGTTAATGAGTCAAGGCTAAACAGCTAGAAAACGGAAAGTGGTTCTGTGCAAGTTTAAAAATTTGGTTCGAATGAAAAAACCTTCAACGTTTCGCTCTCTTATTTTTTTTCTACGGAATACTATAATATTTTGTGGAAAGTACAGTTGTTCTTAATTGATGTAGCAATTTTGCATCCCCCACCCCTTTGTACATAGAAATTTGCCAATGCAATTTCAAATTAGTGAAGGAGCATAGAAACAAATTAAACCATCTGAATTCTGCATCGCAATTCTACATACAAAATTCTACATGCAACTCTTGCATTGGCAAGACATCTTGTAGAAATATAATATAGTTTCTCCATAAGAGTGTCACAAGTTTCTCCATAATGTGACATAATGTGACAGAAGTTACTCCATAATGTCACAGAAAGCTAGGTACACGAAACTCTTTCCTCGTTCTTGTTTTAGTAAAAGGGAAAAAAATATTTTGCTTGGTTATTATGATCTGAAGAAGACGAAAAGTTTCACAGCGTTGAATACTTTGGAGAGATGAAAGAGGGAGTTGCTATGGTGATCACGAGGATACTTTGGTAAAATGCACGCAATACTTATTTTCCCCCAAACCTTGGGTGAATGAAAAAAGGTAAGGTTATAAACGTCGCCAAAAAGAAAGAGGAACTCGGAGTCTTTGTGCTTGAAAAGAAAATCAGTATAAAAAAAAAAAAAAAAAAAAAAAAAAAAGCTTGGTTTGATTAGAGATGCAGGCCTGCGCTGCGGTATCGTTTATATAAAGAAGCTGCAAAGGCTCCCAGTGGACTTTTAGGAAATTTGGCTAAGTTTATGAGCGACAAAAGACTGCGAAGGAGGAAGAAAAATGTTAGAAAAATGGATTTTTTAAAAAAAAAATCTAAGGCTTCTGGCGTTTTGTTTTGTTATGCGTTAAAGAAACGGGGGAAAACGTACGGCAAAGAGACCAGCTTTGTGGACTTTGTAGATTTGTACGTCCAAATCTTTGAATGGCTAATTCAAACCATACGCGGGGTAGAATAATAATAGCTTAGAAAAAAGCGGGGGCGGGGAGAGAAAATAATACAATCCTGGAAAGTGAGAAGACGGAGAAAAGCTTAGAAGTTGTTGATCGACAACGCGTGATTGCTTGGGCCACCATGAAAAGAGGTGGCTGGCAGGAACTCTATAGGGATGTTATATATCTTAGGTTAGGTCAGAAGGGGGAAGGAGAGAAAGTGGGCGGATTGATGGCGCTACTGTCGATCTATATATTACCTGCACTACCCCAGCTTACAGCACCAAGAGGGTACTAAAAAGGAATAAAAACGGCTTGTGTGATGTTTTTTTGTCTTTTCTTTCCCACTTTTCTCGGATGGGATACGTTCAGTACGTGACACGGTATAAACTCGAGTTTCTTTTCTGGGCCGGGAGAAGATGCTATATAAGGTGCAGGAAAGAGCTAAAGAGGAGGGTTGTCAAAAGATCCTTCCTCTCCCTCTTGAGTCGTTGGCCTCGTTTGGCAGCCAGTCGCTGGGGTTAAAAAGAGCCTCACCAATGAAGATAGGCTTTTTATGTTTTTTTGTGTGTGTGATGAAGGCGCTGGCGGTATTTGGTGTTTCCTCGTGTCCCATGAATTACAATTGAGATGGGAGAAGCACAAAGGGAAGGAGTAAAGGGCTAAAGGCGCCTTCTAATAGCGGGTGTGGGAACTAATTGAGAGGTCGGAACGAGGAAGGTCAGGCTTAGACAGTTGTTGTTTTATTTGAACAATTCAGCAACTTGAACTAGTTGTAAGATTTGCCGTACACAGTATATTGGGGCTTGGGGAGTTAAAGGGTTTTTGGCAAACGCTTGTAACAGAAGTATAGGAAGACGAGGGTACGGTACGAGTGGAACTGTACAGAAAGTACTCTCTGTATAGACTAACATAGAGGGTACGCTACGTGATTAATGCTTAATCTTCCCGTCTTACTTAAAAAGATGCATATTTGAATCAGTAAGGCCCCCGTATACCGTAGCTTATTGATGATGAGAGTCCCAGATGGCACTGCTGTTTGTTATTGTTTTGCGAAAGCCTTGCGTAAGAAAGTAAGAACCTGGACACGCGGCAATAACACAATTTAGTGCTTCCGTGGCGTACTTTACAAGACAAGACAAAGTAAGACACGAAATAGATTTTGCTTCTAAAAGTGTTTATTATCACATAGTTTGCTATAGCAGCCAAATCAAGTCGTCAAACAGTCGGAACCAGATTTCTCGAAAACGGCCTGTCGGATCTGAAAGCAATCTAACTAGTGCACAACCAAACCAACATAGCTATAGTGCACAACCAAAGGACGGATTTCTAGGTAACGTATTTCGCATAGTTGCAAACTTCATTTACATACTGCTAATTTGTTACTCACTGGAAAGAATTGTGCATTAGCTGTGCACTACCTGTTAATAATCTCGAGATTATTGTCAATTTAATTTTCCTTAAATGCACTGGTTTTCTCCAAAAGTTGTTCCGAAATGCCCCATGCTAACCGCCTACACCGAGCTAAGATATACGATACCCTTAAGGAAAATGACTCATACGTTATTAATTGTTTAACGAAAATTGAGCTAATTGAGGAAATTTTGCTGAGATAGTTTTGCTAACCTATTTTACGGCAAGAAAAGAATGAGGAAGTAACGGGGGCTTAGCAAGGTAACCGAAAAACTGGCACCAGAAATAAACCTGTCGGTCGTCAAAAACAAATAACACACAGGGAGAGCCTAATTTATAAAAAAAAATTGATTTTCTTTACTAAAGCTTGTACAAATTAAGTCATAGTTTTTATTAATGAAGGAATTTATATCCACGTTCTTTTTTCCAACAAACGTAGTATACCAGAAGCGAGCTGTTGCGTTCGTTCCAGTGGGATTTTCCCGAATGACAAGTAACAGGAGGGTTAAAAGGAGGGTGAGGGGGATGTACACTATGCAGCAAGTTGCTTTGTTGTTAATTAATTAGCAAGTTGCCCGAGTGTCTCTGCATGCATTGTGTCTCACTGAAAGCTCACACATACACACTTATATTGCCTCCTTTTGTTGTCTCTCTCAGCCCAAGCTGCTTTTAGTGGGTGGAGGGAGGTTAAAAGGGGTAGGGCTTGTTGGGTCTTCTTGATCTCCCTGAATGCGACGATTCGACTCGAGTTATTGCCAACCATTCTTCTCGTTTATGCTCTCATCTCGCCAGGTTAATTGGACAAGGTTTATGTTTAAACCTTCTTCCCTTTCTGCTACTATTTTAGAAAGGGAAATAAAGTAGAAATGCTACACGATTTCATCCCTGGTATTATACTCTCCCTCTTATCGATTTTTTCCCCCCACGTATATGGCAAGGCCTTTATACCTTTAGTCACGCTTGGGTTTCCCCCTCCCTCGGCCAAAAAACATCCATATCGTATATATTTAATTTAAAATAAAAAAAAAGCTTTCTTAGGTCTATGTCTGGACTATAAATAGCAGTAAAATAGAAAGGAACTACGAAATAAAGAGTTCCGTATCTCTTTGTAAACTCTTTGAATAGTTCTCTAACGAGTTGATTCTGCAGCTTTTTTGGGAGTGTACAGGAGGGCGCGGTGGGGTGCAGGAGAGTTTTAAAGTTTTCAAAGTGGTTTCAAAATGAAAAATATATGTTATAGAAGAGACCAAGTTACATGTTCTGGCTGAAGAACCCCTATGCCAATTATGCATATTAACCGAGTAATTAATTATTTAGCGGTTTAAGCTCCGCCCCTTTACTCCAAAATTCAAATTTGCCTATCCTTATAACACTGGGGGACAGATGGCGGGAGGCCTAGCGCCTTTACTTAAGCGCGCATTCAAAATATATCACGGTTTTAATACGGACGGCATGAGCATCTTTCTTTTGAATGCTTAAACAAGTCTGTAGGTGCCTTAGTTAATTGACAAGTTCGATCACAAAAAACGACGTTTTCTTCGCGCGATCGCCGTCCTGCCGGGCCAAAACCCGCGCATGAGAGCCTTGGGCAAGTTTCGGGTCGGCTTCGAAGTCGAGAGCCTATCCCTTGGCAATGGGACCGAACGCGGGGTTCCGACTAAGCGGGTAACGCTTCCTATATGGCGTTCAGCGGAGACCGCAAGTTGCGGCGCGAAGAAAAAGTCCTTTTGAGATTGAGCGTGTAAATTAACCAAAGCACCTACAGACTTTTTTAACCATTTAAAATAAAGACTACGATGATGTTTCTATGAGAAACGGAATCGATTTTGAATGTGCTCATAGGTAAAGGCGCTAGGCCTCCGGCCAACTGTCCCACCGTGTTATAAGGATAGGCAAATTTGAATTTTGGGGTAAAGGGGCGGAGCTTAAACCGCTAAATAATTAATTACTCGGTTAATATGTATAATGGACATAGGGGTTCTTCAGCCAGAACACTTCATTTGGTCTCCTCTATATCATTTTTTTTTATTTTTTCGTACCTTACTCCCCCTTTAAGGGAAGTAAAGGAAAATAACAAATGAGACTTTGTAGGCTTGTTTGAGCACGTTGATACTTGTTTCTGTTTCACATTTGGTATACAGGAGGGCGCGCTAAGAGTGGGGTGCAGGAGAGTTTTAAGGGAAATCAAGGAAACGAACAAATGAGACTTTGTAATAGGCTTGTTTGATACTTGTTTCTGTTTCACATCCATCATCGCGAGATGTGAAGGCAGTATTTTATTAAGTTCACCCCTTGGTCGAAGGGGTGGGGTGGCAGGGGTGGGATAGTTGGCACAGAGTATACAATGGAGTTATTTTCTTTCTTCCCGAGGAATTCCAGCGAGAGTATGGGCACACAAAGCGTGAGTTATGTAAATGACACCTGCAGTCTGACAAAGTACGTAAGAAGATGGTACGGGAGGATGTATAGGGTGTAAAGGGGCAAAGGGGCGAAGTTAGGGTGGTGGCTCGAATGGTATATGGAGAAATCCTTCATTGATTTTAGCTGACGTGTGTGCGTCTCTTCCCTTTTGAGTCGGTAGGCTGAAGTTCTCTCTCGCTCTGTATCTCTCTTTTCATTCCATCTTCTCCTTCTCTATTCTCTCTCTGTTCAGTGTGCGTTTGTGTGCGTGTGTGCCTCATGAAAACACCAAAAGCGCATTACACTTTCGCTTCCTGTTCGCTAAATGACGTTTCTTGACGGGGATCTTACTTTTCCTTCTTTTGAGAGTGCAAAATGAAGGGGGATGCTTGTCGTTCAAGATCGACGATTGAGTGCTGGAAAAGGGCGGAATTTGGAACTTGATCAATGCTGCCATCCCTAGTCTCATTTATTTACTTTCCCAAAAATGCCAACTTGGGAGGAGAATATTGCCCCATCCAAGGCACAGAATTGGAAAGACTTTAAGCTCCCGAACGTGTGTTTTAAACCAGCTTTCTGGGAATTTTAAGTACAGGAAACTTTTAGCCTAGTGATTTTGAAGATAGCTTTCTTTGAGGAATTTTAGTCTATTCCAGGGAAAACTAGATCACTGAGACAAAGTTTAGGCAACAGTGGTAGGTAGCAATTAAGGGACACCTTTTTGGTTCGATAACCAGTTTTCGTTGATTAAAAGAAAGATCTAATAGCTAGCGAAGGGATCACCTTTTTTCTGAAAATTAGAGCCAAAAAAATAGATATTTTCAAGTTATTACTTAGTAATGAAACTAGCAATGAAACTGATTTCAAATAACAAAGTTGGCTGCTCGAAATCACAGACTTTATAATCTGAAGATAAATTAAAACTAAGTTTTGTAAACGGCGTTGCAGTTAGGGCGTTTTTATAACACAGGGTTTTTGTGTATTCGTTGTAAAGTTACCGTAACTTAATTATTTTAATAATTAATTGTTAATAGTTTTGTTCAATTTTGGTGGATTTACATTCTTGCTAAAACACGGAAAGAGCGGAGTTTTACCTGGTTTGGGTTGGTGAGCGCTAGCAAATTCCCGGAGCAGGCATAAGGTGATGAGGGCTGTGACCTGGGATGACCTGACGGCAAACAGCGAGGTCGTCATGATGGACATCCATGATCCCAACAAAGGGCAATAAGAACAGGTCGTAGTAGGCCAGCTGCAAAACGCAGCGGCCATCGACGCCTAAGCTCCACCCACTTCCTTTCCCAAATCTCTTCCAATGTTATTTTGTCAACAAAATCCTTAATTCGTAAACACCATAGTGTCGTAGATTTTTTTTAGGAATCTCCCAGGATGATCACCTAAATAACGGGGAAAGACAATAATTATAAGCCATTCTTATTTATTAATCTTGCTATAAATTAATATTTATTAATTAAATACATAAAAGTACTGTTCAATCTAATATGAGTACTAGTGTTATATGTTCGGTTAATAACAAGTACGACTTTCTTTAAGAGCTTGAGGAATTTATGCGAGTACGAAAGCTTTCCCTCCATCAACAAACAAAAACATGTTTATAAGCGTCCGCTTAACTTCAGCCCTCGACTTTAGGAGAAGTTGTAGCGTAACGTGTCAAGAGTGTTATTTGCTGGCTATGGTTAGGGTTTTGGGTGTTTCCGAGAATTGTTGCATTTCTGAGACAAGGTTCTACGTCCAAAGAATTCGAAACTTGGCATTGGGAAAGGGGGCAAAAACTTCTCAATTCCTGCCGTATTTCCTGTTTTGACTATACACAAGTTACGAGTTAAATTACCCAATAACCACAGGACACGCTCAATTGTCGCGGTAAAGTGTATGTAGCAACACTGGAAGACTGAAAACACCTGCATCAGCAGTAAAACGGACCTGGAAGTGTAGTTAACACGTGTGCTGCCAGGACGAAATTTACTGACAAGCGTGCCCTGTGCTCTCGGGCAATTCGTCTAAAGGGTTGATATAGTCTTTCCCTGTGTGTAGATTAAGCTTTTACGTTATACAGCAGTGAGATAGTCGTAATGAGTTACGTTTGGGGGCTGAACGGGGAAATGAAGCGTAGCCTTTTCGCCTCTGCTCTAACATGATTATGCACAGCGAAGAGACGAAAAGGAATTGGAGCGTGAATGGTTAGTTTTCAACTTCCTTTGACATTCGAGACGCCAGCACCTCATGCTATCATGTTGAATTGGGAAGATTTTTCCTTTTTTTTTTTGGCAAGTCATGGGCGAAGGTTGAGTGGAACTCACTGGAGACTTTATTAGACGTGCAATCGCCGCTTAATTCGTATTTGGAGATTTTGATGGATGTTTCATTGCTATTCAAAGAACGAATGTCTTTGTTTCTGTTTCTTTGGATTAGCTGTCCGCGAGCTATTGGTATGCGAACTTTTAGTCGTGACGTCACGGACGTGTCGTGATTTGGCTTTAGGATGCTTCTTACTATGGTTTATTTCTTTGCTTAAAAACGTAAACGTAACTCTCCCGAGTACCATGGATACGTTCGTGAACCATAAAGCCACATGACCATATTTTTTTAATTCCGTTCTTTAATAGCTTAATTACCACTTCGTGCATGATAGAAAAAAACATCAACAGTAAAAACTAGATTTTTTGCCCTATTTATTGAGACGTAGTTGTTTCTATCATGGTGGCGATTGCCCTCTAAACAACTTTTGCAACCGGCTTGGTTATTCCCTAATGACGAGAAGATAAAAAGGACATTTCTGTCAGTCTAATGATACAGTTTAC
Source organism: Lepidurus arcticus (assembly GCA_003724045.1). NCBI lineage: Eukaryota > Metazoa > Arthropoda > Branchiopoda > Notostraca > Triopsidae > Lepidurus > Lepidurus arcticus. Next base: position 29,623 of record RJJA01000261.1, on the reverse strand, counting down.
TTTTACTTTTAGTCCTTCGAAACAAAGCTGTCGAAATGTAAGTACACGAAATTTTAGGTGCTCGTTTGTTTTTGTATTTAGTATTCAGAGAACAGGAGGAATTAGTCTAAACTTGTAACAAAGCTTCCAAAACGCGACTTTTCAGAATTAATCCTAATTTCTCAAGAGTCATTTCACAAAACTTTCCTTGTTCTCTGCCCCTGTGTAGTCTTTGGGATGTTTGTCAAAATAACTCTATTACGTAAAAGAACTTTGATGTGTTTTGCAACTATTTTACTAGTCGTATCTCGTATGTTAATACTGTAAGGGAGAATGTTAACTAATAGGTTTGAACTTGGGCAATTTAGGTTGGCTCTCCACGTGTTTTGATTTTCTGTAGTCCTCATAAATCCTGTTTGCCCAAAGGGTCAATGAGGCTGTTATTCGTGCCGTGTATATGTGAATGCACCGCAAGTTATTTTCTTGAGCTTTACTGACTCTCCCCACTCCCTGACCAAGCCAAGGTGAAGGCGGTGTCGAAGGCTTTTTCGAACATTTTTGGTATGCTCCAGCCATAAGCATTAGGTTTTTATCCTAACGGTTGCTATAGAGTGCCATAGCTATAACAATGAACCACTGAAGTGAAGGCCACTCTGCCTTCCTGCTTCAGGACACGATTCTCGGACCACCAAAAAACCAAACAACGAACAGTCTTCAACTTTGGATTCCTTTGTTGTTGCCTTTTTTGCCATTTTTGCCATTTTTGCTATTCGAGTTTTTTTTCGCATATTGAAGTAAATGTTTAAAGTACTGTTTCAAGAAAGGGAAGGGGCAACAAAAGGAAATCTATGTTATTATTCAAATAATTACCAATTATTATAACCTTTTCTTTAGTCTTTGACTAACTATTTTGCCAACAAATGAATTTTCTGGATAAAAGGATTAAGGAATGAATTTGAACTAGTTTTTCCCCTTATTGCGATTCCTACTAATCATTATAATATTTTTCGAAATTTTACGGGGAAAGGAAAACAGTGGACATAGCTGGAATAAAAGGTAGAAAACAACGGAATTCAAAGAAATAAGAAACAAGAAAGTAAATTCGCAACTTTTCCAATATTATAACTTGTTTCCTCTTTGAATATGAAAGTGAAATTCTCATGATTTCAGAAAGTGTTTCGAAACCATGTAAGGCTCACTACTCAACTACTGTATTTGGCACTGCAAAGCCTTATGGAATGGCCTCTGCTTGTTTACAATAAAACGGGTTATTCCGACTCCGTCATAGTGTTCTTTTTTCACGCTCCTCGGAAACACCAAAAATTAAATTGCGTCACTTTGTTTCCTTACACTTTAAAGCTGGAAAAGGTTGTATGATTCACCCACCTACACAAGACTTATTACACTCCACCAAACATTCTCTCCCTTGTTCTCTGGACTACTGGATGAGATCACCTTATCGTCTTAATTAAACACGGTGTTCTGCTACGTTAATTAGCTTAATTATGCCCTCTTAATTAGGAGTAAAAGATACAAAAGAAACATTACCTGATGCGAATTTGTATTTAGTATCCTTGAAAATATCCGTCTTAAAGAACGGTCGTTTGAAAACACTCACCACAGATTCCACACATACAGCTGCTCAAGAACACCTCGAGACTGTTACTGACTGGCGCTGGGGGGGCTGGGGCAATTCCAGACTCGGAAGACCAGGTAAAAATAAGCAATGCAGGTGTGTTCTTGTTGGGCAAAAGCAGCGGATGCTATGCAAAACGGACCTCTTGGCGCTTTTTAGGAAAGGCCAACGACAGCGAGAGTTCTGTTCCCCACCCCACCGCCACGATCCCCTCCTCTTCCCCAATCCACTACACAAAAGCGGACAATTTTCTGCTTAACTCATCCGGTTGGGAATTAATTTCTCATTCCTTGTTCAAGGTACACTTCATTAGTGCTTTATGCAATGTATGTGGTGGGCGATCCTTGAAGGCTATTTTTTTCACAAAGGAAATTCTACACGAAATGCAGAGAGAGACAGAAATCTCCGTAATGTCGGGAGTCCTTGGGACAAATTACACTGAGGGAGGGTGAGGGGGTCAGAGATGATGGCACTTCCTATTTCCAAAGACTGCTCACGTACGAAGGTCGTGTGACAGCAAAGTCCGTATTTTTTTCTTTCTTCTTTGCTACGGTGAAGAGTCACTCAAAGAAGCGGGTGCAATGGCCTTGAGTCAGTTTAGAAGAATCCCTTCTTAAAGGATATTGCTTTAAGTTTGTACAACTAAATAGTTGAACTTCGGTTTGGTGCCATGTTTTCTCAAGGTAAGTTTGTGAACGTTTCTTGAGGGGAGGAGAAGAGTAGACAGAATGACGGAGGGAAACGACCTGAGATGTGTCGAGGAAGCAGCAGGATTCCACGGAGAGGTGAAGGAATCCTGCACATGCGCAGTACCGTTTCATCGATCATGCGCGCCGAAGCCGAACAAATTTTTTGATCCTTGGGCCCAGAACAACAAAAAAATAACATCTTTATTGCTTACAGCAGTATCTCAATTGTGCCTTTTGATAGTTCCTTTTCTTACTTTGTATTTTTTGGTTGCAACAACCAGCAGCAAGAAACTGACGTCACAATATACGTTATGTCTTCCACACAGAAGCTTCCGATGTTGTATTTTTTGTAGATATATTCTTAGCCCGATGGGAAGGAAAAGGATATTCTTTTGTTGAAGATTCCAAATAGCTTTGGGAACGGAGATATTTCTTGTTTTTGTGGAGAAGAAGATTGAAGTAAAAACCCCTGAGGAGAAGGAGGAATTTGAAGGGCAGGAAGGGGAATTGTTGGTCGGTTGAGGGTTGACGGCTTGGCACCCCCAAGGTTGAAGCCGAAAGATCTTCGCCTCTACAGTAATCGAGTATATTTCGGTACTGACTCACGCTAACTTTTGGGCCCTTTCGCGTTCGATCGAAGGGAAAGTTTTCTTGTTAGCGTGTCATGAATAGCTGACGAGGTGGACGGTCGTTTGGTCGTGACTTTGTCGTTGCGGAGTTCGTTGAGGTGGCCCATTTTTCTTTTCCCGCTTTTCCTTTACCTGGTCGGAAGCAGTGTAGAGCAGTTTGTTGTGCGCTCTCCGGGCCCACATATTCATTTTAACAGCAGACAAGGCAAAAGGAGGACAGTCGTGGACCTGGGGAGTTGTGTGTTATGTAACAGAGTATTTTTTAGCTCTGGCTGCCCGAATGTCCCGTTACTTGCTCCATAATTAAACCACTGGTCAGTCAAGCGGTCAGCGGATATGTGTGTTAGTCCGGTGAGGCCGCGCTATATATTTAAAGGTCGTGCTATCCGTTTTCTTTTCCGTCTTGGGTAAATAACACGGATACATTATCGTTGCAATCTTATGATGGGATATAAGGACTAGCTTAATTCACTGAGATGGTTTAACTCGTACATTTCTCCCCAATAGGGCACAAACTTTGAGCAGTAATGCAGATTGTACAGCAAGACCTTCAATGTCTTTCTTGATAATTTGATTTTTTTTCTGGCGCCAAATCGTAAGGTTTTGCACCACGAACCAAAGTGTTAGGTGATGACAAAGTTATTGCTTCTGTAACTCCAAACTGAGCGTCCTTGTTTACAGTGTTGAAAGTAATTGTGCTAAGTAAAGGAGTCGTGTAATCGTAAAGATGAACACAAAATTAACCATTCTAAATAGAGAAAGGAATTCTAAATAGAGAAAGGAAGTATTTTTTTCCAATTCTGGCTTCAAATGTTAATTTTCTTGTTCAATCTGGAGAAGAAGCAACGGACATCTGCAGCATCGAATTTTAAAGGCATTTATTGCGGGTGCATAAACGGAGGTTTCGAGGTTGTTGGGTTTCTAAAAGACAGAATTAAGGAAATTTGAGCGTAGCCTAAATAGTCGCGGTCGGTAGAAGGTTGGGGGATGGGGAGACTGATTAGGAATGCAGAACATGGCCAAGGGTATTCGTTGCATATTGCGTCTTGTCGTATAGTGTAGCTCGTCCAAGGAGGGAGAAATGAGACGCTCACCGACCGAGAGAATTGACGTTATTAAGGAGTGACGTGATCCTGTAACGTGGCGGGATTGCCAAGTAATATCTTGGCGTTTCCATGGCAATAAGGACACAGGGCCGGTTGGATAGTTCGTTGGAGACTACCACAGTCCTATATCCATGTTAGCATCTTTATTAGATTTGCTTGCGCCATACCCCGCGTTTCACTTGTTGGAGGGCAGAAATTGCTGGAACCAAGAGGAATATAATATAATATGAATATATCTGTCAACAAGATTGCCGTAGGACTTATTGTCCCTTTCATTTTCATGCTTAAGGGTATCGATTTTCACAGTTTTCCACTTTCAAATTAAGAAATTAATACTATTATTATTACAGCGTAAACGAATGGTTTGAATTTGCGTACCGCTTAAAAGTCAGAATGATGAAATCAGTATGCATGACGAAGATTGAACATTGAAGTATGAGCTACCATCTAGCAGACTATAAAGAACGATCTTTTTACTACCTCTAGATGGCTGCCACAGCTGATTTCTAGGTTGTTCCCAGTTTCGGTTTGATTTAGGCGCCTAATACCGACGCGACGACGGGCTCGCGCATTTTTCATTGTTGGTTACAGCTGGAATTTGTTTCCTCCATGATAATTTGTTTCCTGTGTCTACAATAAACCCTGCTATGCCTAGACAAAAGTCCAAGCCGGTAGTGAGCGATTCAGAGTCCGATTCCGGTCCTGAAGATGTAAGTATATCTCTTGTGAATAAATTAATATTTTTTCGGTTTAGAATATAAAATTTTGCGCATAATATAATGGGCTAATTCACTATTATGATATATTATGATAGCGTACTCCTCCCACCAAGAAAGCGAAAGTTAATAATAATGGAAAAGAAAAAGCAGTTGAGCCAGCTTCTGCGTCAAAATCTTCGTCTTCCAAACCTTCAGAAGATCCTTTGGCACAAACTTGGCCATTGGACAAGTCCAGACGAGTATCCCTCAACTCGTTCAGAGGCAAATTGCTGGTGGATATCCGCGAGTTTTACATGGACAAAAGTGGAGAGGAGAAGCCTGGCAAGAAAGGTAAACAATTGACGAGTTCTATTTGATGTATTTTCGTTTTAATGCTGCAATGCTCTTTAATCTGTCATAGGAATATCCTTGAATATGACACAGTGGAATGCTTTTAAGTCGCATATTGCCGAAATTGATGCAGCCTTATCAAAAGCCTCCTAAGAAGTAGAGCAGGACGGACAACTTCCTTCCAAAACCTGCGTAAAATTTTGGTTTTTGTGTTTTCAGATCGTTTTAATTGCTTGATCCCGATGTTTTCAATTGAAATGCAGTTAAGGTCGTTTTGCAAGTAAATATCCTTGTATTCTCTTTAAAACGTCCTCTTTTTTAGGTCTCTTTCTCTGCTAGGGCTTAAAGCAAAAAAACAAAACAAAAAAAACCTTCCCCCAAACAAAACAAAAATTGGAAACAAAAACATCAGTTTTTTTTCTCCCGACTAGGCTTTGTCGTTTTCATTTTAACAACACCGCGACTAGCACTTTGAAAATATGACTTGGGACAAACACAGTACACGAAATAATAACTCAGCAAAAAGGAATGACTTTTTTATGTTCTCGAGATTTTTTGGTTCTTCGCTTTGGATTAGCAGTTGCGGTCGTTATTGTCTTGACGATTGGATCCCACAGCATCCGGATTAGCCAAAGGATCCAAATCCGCAAACAAACTGTACCAAGATGCCATATCCTTACCAGCATTAGCCTATTAGAATTTTCCTCCTTCAATTGAATTCGATTCCCAAATATAATTTTTAAATTAAATTTACCTTTTTGGCTGGTGCAGTTACATTGGTCCGAGATTCGTTTAGCTTGACAGCAGTTGGCTGATGAACTACTCAAGCCAAAAAAAAATTAACTTATAAACAACAAAACTGTCTAGAAAATCAATTGGAAAACGCATTGATTTTACCTGGCGGTGGAGGCAAAGGTTCGGCCGGGTTCCAGTCGAGTAATTGGGAAGGCATGAACGTGGCCGGAGTTGCTAGATCCAACAGGCTAGTGTCCTCCTCTAGCAAAGGGCGTTCATGATCCACAGGAGCGGTCGATTGAAAGTCTCCGAAAATAGCTTCCAAATCCGACAGATTCAGCAAGTTCTCCAAACTGGACTTGGGGGCAGCGTCAGTGGGCGGGTCGAAAAGGTCGTCACCAGGCTGGGCCGGGGAGTGTAGGTCTAACAATCCTAATTCTTGCAACAATTCGTCACTCGCAAACATTAAATTGGCTTCTGCTTTGCTTTTCATTTCGTCGCGTTCCGAGTGCGTCGACTTGGGTTTCGTACCCTTTTCTTTCGCTTTCGATTTCTCTTTCCCTTTACCCAAAGAGGAAGAAGAGTCGTTTTTGTCTAGCAGTTCATCGTCTCGAAATTCAGATTCGAAGAAAAACGGCCTGTTTAAAAGAAAACCATTAAAAAAAAGAGTTGTTGAGTTAATTTCCATTTGCTCAAAATTACCCATCCATTTCTTCGGATCTTTCAGACAACTTTTTGGAAGGCTCGGCTAGCTCTTTGACTGCCGAAAATTCGTAATACTGATAGCCTATTGTAATTATTTAAAAGATAAGTCTTATCAACTTTGAAACTGGATCTAATTTGAAATGAGCTACCTTTAAAGCTATTGGAAACGGTTGTCATGGCTTTGGAAGTCTTCTCCCAGCACTGCATGAGGTTTTTTTGGTAAAGAATCAAACCATGGGAGAACATATTGCAGCGGGCAGCAGCCAACAGATCTACTTTCTGCAGACAAGCCAACTTGTGGCGGTCAAACCTCCTTTTGCTGTCTTTCACTTGTCCTTGGACCTATTGTTTTTGGAGGGGAAGAAACCACACTTCTATTTTTAGATTCTACATACCTATCTAAGATTTAAATATTTTAAGATTTCTTTCGGTGTGGGTGTTGGAAATTAAAAGTAACAAGAAAGTTAAGGGATACGTTTGGAGAGAAGGTGTTTCAGGAGTCATTCGAACTCCTTAAGGAGGAATTGCAATTACTTTGCGGAATTTGCCTAATTGTTTGAAAGTGTCGGGATCCAGTTCTTGAGAAACGTTCTTCATCCACATGAGGGCCCCGCGGTATTCGTTACGACATTTTTCCATTTCCTGAATCGTTTGACCTGAATCTTGAACTGCGCGTTGGCAAAAGGTATCAACCTCCTATTGACAAAGAAAAAATAATTAAAAAATAAAGGAAATATCCTAACAAATACGATATTCAATACATAAATAAGAATCAATTTTAATCATTTGCTACAACGAATGAGTCAATTAATAATCTTAACAAATAACACTGAATGATACATAATAATTATGCTAAAGGAAAAACTACTAGGCAAACTAACGAAAACTTGTAAACCATAAACTTACGACTTGTCTCGAATCGGAGAAAAAAATCACGACAATCAGTGTGGATTCTGACCCAAAAGGTCATGCTTTGTTGAGCTAAGCAAACACCTTTCTCAAAAGGTTTAGACAAAAGAAAAGTAACCTCAGCCGACCTCAGCCTTAACTTCTCGATACACTAGTGCGTTCGACAACCTCGATCACACAAAAAACTTGTACAAAAGCTACAAGTAAAACCCCCTCCTTATATTGTGAAATGGATTGAGAATTTCCTGGATCAAAGACTAGCCTTCACCGAGTACGGCCCGAACCCTAGTGAAATATTCTAAGTTCCAAAAGAGTTCCCCAAGGCTCTTGTTTATCTCCGGTGCTTTCATCGTTTACAACAAATTACCTGGTAAAGCCTTGCTAAAGGTGTGCGAAGTGCTGTTCTTTGCTGGGCGGAATAAGCCATCACTTTTCCCACGGCTACGAGCATCTTCCCTGCCCTCGTTTTGTCGGTTTTACCCTGTTCTTTGAGAAAACGTCCCATGGCAGCCTCTTCTTGGGCTAAAACTGCGAAGTACAAAAAACTTATAAATTTTACAAACTTCTTAAATAAAAATAACTCCTTTTAAATGGGAAACCGCATAATTAGTGGGATGAAAGGATGAAAAGGCGACAGGATTGAATTGAATTTCGAGCGAACCAGAGTAGTAAGTCAGAAGACAGTTTAGTTTGAATGCCTTACCTAGCAAGCGTTCTTGGTATCTTTCAATGATGTGATCCAGATTATGACAGGTCTCCTGGATAGATCGAAAGAGATCTAATTTGGCGTCCAATTCTGCATCGGAGGCTGTGATGCATTCGTCTTCTTTCTTGCCGAATTTACGCAGAACGGTTTGTTTGGTCACCCAGAATTGGTGCTGCATTTTGTCCAGTGTTGAATCCGCCAGCATATGAGGATTTTGATTGTTGATCCATTGGTCGTACGCTGAGCCGCTGTAGCCACTTTTTTCCGCACAACACAAGAAACCAAATAAAACAGAATTAACTCTTGCTATCTTGAAATTGCATGATAAAGAAAGCAGAATTTATTGTACTTACAAACTCGCCATTTTGGTATTCTTTCCTTACCCCAAATCAACCTTTGTTGATTTCGTGGGGCGGATCTCAGTAAGCCTTATCTTTTGACGTGTAAATATAACGATGCGGGTTGCACGTTCTTGTTTCATATGAAGTCGCTAGGTGGTGTGGATTACGAACGAACGAACTTGGCGGGTTTTTGAGACATGCGCGACGGAAATTCGCTATATAATTCGCTATCTACACTCCGTAGAACTACATGTAGTATTTACATAGTCATTCTGTCTCTTTTAAAGTATAATATAGGAACTCTGACCTTAATATATAATGGAAAAAGTTCTATATAAAATCCATTAGTAAGCAATAAGTGGGGTTACAAGTTATAAGGATCGTTTTCATGTTTGCGGCTCGTGTTGGGAGTTTTATATTGGCCAGTTCAAGTGGTGAGTAAATAATTTTCAAAGTCATGCACTATGACTGATATGTTGACACTCTAGGCTACTACATTTGCACAATGGATTCAAAAGGAAGAAAATTTAAGGAGAGGTTATTTGCTCAAGAATTGTTGGCACATCAACTACGTTATAATGACACAAGTTTGCGATGACTTGTCAACTTGCTACGATGATTCGGCACTATAGAGTTGTCATGTACCGGTATTAAAAATCCTTTAAAATCATAATGAAAAATACTCAAATTTGATAATAAGGCTGTTCTCCTTTCTGTTCGGTTTGAAATATATAGGAAGTGAAGTTTGGGGAATGTGAGAACCTTCGTTTTCCAACTGATGACCGCCGTGATTAGTAAGGGAGTAACCCATGACCGTAATCCGATACACCAGGGAGACAGAAAGAAAGACAAGAAGGAGAGAGAGAAGAGGAGCGCCTTTTGGTTCCTCCTTTCCCGCTTGAAACTTCGTTCTTGTTCCCGTTTTCTTGACGTTTGAAACACTTTTCTAAGTCGTTGAGTGATGGAGAGCTACTCTATTCGTCCCCAACCAAAATGCTTTCTTCGGAAGGTAACAGTTTGCGAAAAGGGGTCTACAACCTAACATTTCCTTGGGGATCGTCGCTCTACATTTTTTCCCTCCATCTCTCGCTGACGTAATGATCCGAAATAGAACCCAGGAAAAATAAGCCACCCAAGTTAAAAACTGGCAAGTAAAAACCAAGTTCAAAAAAGAGCAAAAGTTAAAAAGAGCACAAAATTAACATAAACAGAATAATTATTTCAACGATTTATTTAAGCTCTCTGGAGCAGCGAATACCATGTGCATCCCATCACGCTGCACACGCATAATACCGTGAGATCCGAGCATCAAACTCGCCAAGTTTACTGGGGTTTGGTGTTTCCCAGCAGCTTCGTCAGTTGTCTCAGCTTCGTCCTTCTAGACGGACCCTTTTTTTGCTCGTCCCCGTGTTTCAGAACTTGGTGAGTTTCATTCAACAACGTACCGAGAAAAGGGATTCCTCCCGCAGATCCTATTTTCTCTCAGCGCCTGAATTTTGATAGTCTCCACCAAAATATATATTTTTTTATTGTAGAAGGATTTGTTTTCAGTTCAGGGAGTACATTCGTTATAAAGTGTGTTTGGGTGGGAGGGTAAGGTTTGCTCAGTCTTTGAGCTGTACAGGTTTTTAATATATGTAAAGTCCATGAACTAAAAGTCCGTCGCAAGAACGTGCTTCGGGTTGCCAACGAAGTTTTAGAAGTTTTTCCTTAAATCCTTAACTCATCCGCTTATTTGCGTCTGGATTCCTGCCTGCCAAAAGAGGCCAAAGGATATAATCTCCTATTGAAATTAAAGAGGGACATTATGCCCTAGCACGTTTTTCGTTTTTTTTTTCTTCTTTTCGTCAATTTCGATGTCTGGTACACTACCCACATAGCTTAGTCAAGTACACCTAAAACCTGTTAATTAAAACCGACACAGTTTATAACTTCAAAGCCTGTAGTAGAAGATGTTTCTAGGACTATTTTAGCAAAATAAATAGACTATTCTAATCGAAAAGGATAATTAATAGTTATTTCAAACGAATGTTCAATTATTTCAGCTTTATTAGACTGTATTGTCTTTCTCAAGTCCCGAAATTTTAGTTTGGAGGTAAAAAAATATCCTGACGAAAAGTGAAATTCTGATGAGTGCCAATTGTTGTTATTTCCAGGTTACCAGTGTCGTGACATGGATTGACAGATGGGCAGACAGATACGTGCCTAGAAGTGCTACCCGAACTACTACTACGATATACACAAAGAAAAAGTTGGAATTCTGAAATAGCTGCGTGTTGTCAGTGGTGAGTGCGGGTAGTGGCGTGAACATTCCTTAAATTAACCGAAACTATATTTTCAAGAAAGAAAAAAAATGTGGAAAAGCGTGTGGGTAGTGGCAGTGGTAGCACTGATACCGCTGTCATCCGTGGCCCAGCAGCAGCACTCAAGTTATGGTTATTACAGCAACAGTCTGGACCAAGATGGAGGCTTATCCTCGGCACCAGTTGGCGGGTAATTATTATTATTTTCTACTTTTTAATTCATGTATTTGACACCTTCGGAAAGCCTGCGATATGGTAGAGACAATCAAGAATTACCGAGTTGGGTACTATGAGACCCTTACGCCTCGTTTATTTTCCATGCACCTAAGATGCAGCACGTAAAGCGTATAAAACACCAAAAAGATGCTCGCAGCATCCCAGAGCCAGCCGAGAAAATCCGAGACATGAGAAGGAAAAGAAAGACCCACACACAGCTTGAGGTTTGCCCTTATAAGGCAGACAAGGAGCGAGAAAACCAAGAATGATATACGAGGGAACCTTGATGGTCTCTCTCGAGAAAATTGTATGTGAGTGAGAAAGGAAAATCGTATTCACATGTTACATACTCGACGCACACATTTGCATGTCTTGAGAGCTCCAAAGCTGCTCTCCCTCTTTTTCCTATACGGAACACGTATATTACACGTCTGCTGTATCTGGCCCGCTCTCTACTTTCTATCCTTATGTATTTTGGCATTGGAGATGCAAGATGCACGCCAAGAAAACCGAACAGATCCGTGATGGCTATCGCTCGCTGTCTCGGTCCCAGACTCTCTTTTCTTTTCTAAAGGTTTGTATAGAGACAGATGAAAGGGGCCAAAAGATTTGCTTAGTTTATATGCTTCTCGCGAAACAAAAACGCAAATAATTGACGTAATGCTCTGTTGACCACACTATCATCTGGCACACCATGGTATTCTGTCTCCTGTGCAGGAAACTGCGGAGTTTAGATGCTCGTTTCAAGGATTCGCGTTGTGGAGATCAGCATGTGGCCGTTCATCCCTTGTCCAAGAAAAAAAATCAGCTGCCCACACAATTTATTAAATTCTTTGGCTAACCGGTTTTTTTTTTTTGGCTTGACGACCTTGTTGCTCCTTTTCTTCCTTTTTAGGGGGAAGTAGATTGAGAGGGCTTGTAAGATTGTTTTATAGGGCTGTAGAGAGAGATACAGTCTTGGTAAGGGGTTACTATAGGTGACGCCAAACTTTCGCTTTTGTTTATGTTTTCTGCGTATATGAATACGTTAAGACATACGTACAGTACAGGAACGATCTTACTGATCGCTACAGGGACTTTGCAAATTGACCAATCACATTGCTTTTCCATTGTTTAGACCAATCCTGTCATTTGAAGCCTACTTATACGCTTAGGTATGGTTCTCAACACGATATCCCTCGTAAATTCCCCAGTCAATTAAAGGAGCAGGTCATTCAATTAAATGATATGCTTGTTTAATTGACTGGGGAGTTAAGCGTAGTAGTATAGGCTAGTTGTTTAGACGGGATTGGTCTAAACAACGGAAAGCAATGTGATTGGTCAATTTGCAAAGCAGTAAGATCGTTACTGTAATAGCGTTTTTTCCATTGGGAACCCTGGTGCAGCAGTTTTTGCACTGAATGCCACAAAATTGTGTGTTGCAACAGTGAATTTGTGGCACTCAGTGTCAAAAAGTGTTGCACCAGGCTCCCAATGGAATTCGCTATAAGTATGTCTTAACGTATTCATTGTTGTCATTTTTGGATAGCGCGTAATGCAAAATAATGTTTTCCGAAAGTTTCTCGTTGGTTCTGTAAAGTTTAACTTTGTGTATCGTTATGGTATACTTTGTTGGTACGAAGAAGGTAATTTGGATGTCTTTGGAAAGCAGCAACTTCACGTTCAAACAACGAGAAAGAGCCATTATAGTTCCTTGTTAACGAAATTGAAACTGGCAATTGGTAGACACAACTATCCAAATTTGAAGTGTCGGAATATATGTAATCTCTTTTTTCATATACTGAAATTTCTCAACTACTTCCTCTTCAATGCAATTCAAATTTTTCCTTCAGTAATGAAACTAGTAAACTTGGCAAGAATGAAACAAATACTAGAAATTGGGACAGCAAAAAGATTGAAACTCACATTTATTCAACAATGAAACCCACATTTTTCATCTTCAGCACTGAAACACATCGGAACTGGAAAATTTCTCGATAAGGGAACTGAAGTTTCCCCCACAATGACATTCAAACTTGAGCATTTTTCAACAGAAATTCCAAGAAAAGGTCTCCATTCTACAATTTGCAATTTCAATGGGCATTCCGCGAATGAATTTCAGTTAAAAATTTGTAAAGCAAACAATTCCCATAATCACTTTTGTTGTTGTAGCAAAATTTATTCTGGTAAATATTTGTTACGCGACTTCTTTTCTTTGGTGTAAAGTATGTAGAGGTTTCATGCAAATTGCACTTTGTTTACAACTCCGTTAGCTCGTCCAAAACATCCAAGCAGGAATGACAAATTGGAAAAAAGAGGATTATGCGAAAAGCAATCCGTACTTATGAAACCGTTGCGCCAAATCCTCTTGAGCAACCAAAAAAAAGCTTCCTAAGGAAACTGAAAGTTGTTGAGGTTGGTAGCACTTGAACTATGGTAACGTGTTTTTCGTAAGTTAGGAGAAAAAAAAAGCTAAACAGCTTCTAAACAGTTACAGGTCGAGTCTTAAAACACACGCAGGCGGGTCTGAATGGCGCCAGTGAATGGTTTTCTTTTCTTTTTTCCCCAACTTTTTTTCTCGCGTTTGGAAGGATCGCAAGTGTAATTTTTATTACTCCCCCCACCCCCCACCTCCCCAAGAGAAAAAAAGACAGGACTTGTGTGCATATTGTAGACGAAAAGAGGCACGAAAAGTGAGTTTCGGGGGGAGGGAATGAATCCTTGTTGAAAGAGGTTATCTTCGTTCCGTAACCTCCAACTCGCAATATTTAGGTCAGTTTAGAAGACCTTTGTATGTATAATAAATTTGTGCGTGTGCGTGGCTGTATAACGTAAGCATTTGGAGAACCAGACTTGCCCTCATGTCCCTCATCTAACCGTTATGACTCCTTGTTCATGTACAACATTCCTTTCTCACCCCACGTCTATAGGCCTAATGTGTGTCGATCGCGGACTCGTAATTATTGTTGCCCTGGATGGTCCCAAAAGCCAGGCACCGGACTCTGCGTCATTCGTAAGTGAAATTTCAATCTCCCGCTCCCCAAGGAAATGAAATACTAACAAAAGTGAATGTTTACATTTTTAGCCACGTCTCAAATAAAATGCAATGACGTAAATCTTTCCGTTTTTATTCGTAACAAGTTTTCAATCAAAAAAAGAAATCTATGGCAATTTACCTAAATATGTTCTATTTCATTTTTGGCAGTTTAATTTACTTATGGTCAATTTTATTGTACAGTGAATTTTATTAAATTTTTTACTTTTCCGCAGCGCTGTGTACGAGACCATGCTCAGGACCTGGTCGATGTGTCAAACCCAACATTTGCGTCTGCGATGGACCATTGCCTTGCAACGGAGGATCCAGCTCTGCGGGAGCCTTTACTGCCGGCGTAGGAGGTAACAACAAATTCATTCAGAAATGTAATTGATTGGGTTTCCTAAACCAAAAAGCCTCATTTTCTTGTTTCAGAAGGAGCGTTAGCCTCTGCTTCCTGCCAAGCCACGTGCCTCAACGGTGGTACCTGCGTGGGCAATAAGTGTATTTGCCGACCGGGTTTCACCGGGGAATCCTGCAACGAACGTAACCAGCTCACCTTCAGTCTGTTTCTTTAATCTTATTTCTCTGTATTTATTATAAATAGCCATTTGCTCGGAACCGTGCTTAAATGGAGGGCGCTGTATCGGACCTGATCGTTGTGCCTGCATTTACGGATTTACTGGCCGACGCTGCGAAGCTGGTAACTTTACATTTGAAAATCTTCCTTTTACTTGTTCGTCAAATCCGAAAAATGATAAGGGAATAATTAAAGGAGTTAATCATTAGCTAAGTTAAAAATCCCTAGCTGATTCATTTGTTTATTTGGTAATGTATCCTTAGTTTTGCTTATGGTGTATGTACCAATTCCTTAACATTCGAATTTAAGTTTTTTAACATTGCATAAGTTCACCGAGTATACTTTCCGAAATAAATTTTCCCCCAAAGATTATCGGACGGGGCCATGCTTTACCAAAGTGCGTAACGACATGTGCCAAGGACAGCTGGAGGGGGTAGTCTGCACGAAGCAGTTGTGCTGCGCTACGGTGGGTAAAGCCTGGGGGCATCCATGCGAGCAATGTCCGGCCAAACTCGACTGCGACAAAGGTTTCTTGAAGAATATCCACAGCGGCCAGTGCATTGGTAAACAGTTTGACGCTATGAAAAAACGCTCATTTGTTTAGTAAAGTGAAAAACAGCACAAACAAACGGATTTTTTGGGGGTGTTGGGAATTGTTTAGATATCGATGAATGTGAAGCCATTCCAGCCTTGTGTGAAGGCGGGCAGTGCGTCAATACTGTCGGATCTTTCCGTTGCGAGTGTCCAGCCGGCCAGGAACGCGACGAAGAAACCAACGAGTGTCGCGACGCGGATGAATGTACCCAAGAAGGCGTATGTACCAACGGCCAATGCGTCAATACCGATACCGGTTATTACTGTCTCTGCAACAAGGGCTTCATCTCCAGTCCTGACCGCAAAACCTGCATTGGTAAAAGAAAACCTATGATTTAATTTATATTTAAATTGAGTTATAAGGAAGTATAACAAGAAAAAGTATAGGTATTGAGTTATAGGGAAGTATAACAAGAACTTTATGTTTAAAAAAGGAGCAAAGAATCTAGTTTCTAGCTATATGTTTCGACGTTTGAATTCGTTTTAGATGTGCGCCGAGGCAACTGTTATACAGCCATTGGAAGAAGTGGGCAGTGTCGTAGCAAGTTGAACCATAAACTGACCAAAGGCGATTGTTGTTGTGGCAAAAACATGGGGAAAGGATGGGGCGATGGCTCTTGTGAGTTGTGTCCTATCCCAGGCGAAGGTATATACATAATTCAACACTTTGAATTGGAATGTTCCAAATTTTGAAGAAAGATACACAAGTGAACATTTGATTTGATTGGGATTCCTCAGATGCTTACGACAAATTGTGTCACGAAGCTGGCACCCTGACGAATAAAGTGGACGAGTGTGCGTTGCGATCAGATATCTGCGGAGAAGGCAAGTGCGTCGATACTGATGAAGGATATCGTTGCGACTGCAAAAATGGACATCACTTGGGACCCAGTGGTGTTTGCGAAGGTAAATTTTCATGGAAATTTATTTTAAATAAAACTAAAAATTATTTCTTTACTCTCCTCTCCAATTCTCTTTTACCTTCACTGTGCAATATAGTTTCTTACATTCTTTTTAGACATTGACGAATGCAAAGTAAATGGTGTCTGTAAAAATGGGCGGTGTACCAATACTCCTGGCAGTTTCCAGTGCCATTGTCGACCAGGTTTTGACTTGTCAGCTGATGGAAAGCATTGTCTCGGTAAAAAACAAAAAAAAAGCACAAAGATGTTGTGCCTAAGATTCTAGTCACGTTTCTGTCTCGACCTGGTTCTATTTCTTATCACCGTGATTTTTTTCCTGTTTCTAAGTCGATCTTTTCTATATAATGTATGCCTTGTTTAATTAGTACTGTCTTTTGTATGCAGATCATGACGAGTGCGGCGAAACGGGAATGTGCGCCAATGGCATCTGTATTAATATGGATGGGTCTTTCAAGTGCCAATGCAAAGAAGGCTACATTCTTTCCGCCTCGGGGCATTCTTGTGTTGGTGAGTCTTGAAATTGGAAATTTCCAATAGTAATAGTAAAGGGATGGAAAAGACTTTCTAGCTGTTTCTATTTCTAATCCTAAATTGGTAATCGAACGGATTTTTTGTTCCCATTTCAAAATAGATGTGGATGAATGCTATGAAAATCCTAGGATATGCATCAATGGCCGCTGTGAAAACACACCGGGCTCCTATCGCTGCCTTTGCCAGAATGGTTTTACTCAGTCAGGTGTAGGCGCTTTTTGCGTGGATATGGACGAATGCTCCCAGAATGGCATGTGCGACCACGGTCGGTGTATCAACATGGATGGGTCTTTCAAATGCGTCTGCGATCCTGGCTATAAACTCTCCTCTGATGGCAAAACTTGCGTTGGTGAATATAAATTCTAAAATTCCAATTTTAAATTCACGCTTTTCCCTTTCCATAAATAAAACAAAAAATAATAGATATAATGACGAGTAGAAGTAATATTGAAGGGCGATGATTAATGTGACTTTATAGTTATGATTATTATAAAGCAAGTTTCTGTTGGGTAGTTTGAATGTGAGTTTGTTGCATATCCGTAATCTGGAATCGTGCTTTTGTCGTACGGAATTTGTATGATAATTTATTTTGACTTGGTTATAGATAACGATGAGTGCGCCCAGTCGCCTTGCGTTAACGGCAATTGTATCAACACGGCTGGTAGCTTCAAATGCGAGTGTATTGCTGGCTTTACTCTGGGTATTGATGGCCGTACCTGCTTAGGTAAACTCTCTCAATTATAGTTGATCTAAATAAGAAGCAATTTGTCTTTTCGTAACAAATGGTCTTTTTCACCCTGCATCCAAAATCTTTTAATTTATTTTGTATGAACGAGTAAATGTCGGAACAAGCACGCGCCTGTGCGCCGAAAATGGGGTCAAGAAAAAAGGAAAACTAATTTGTATTTATGGAAAATCCAGATACGCGACGAGATATTTGCTACGCGCAGTACCGAGATGGTCAATGTCTGAACCCTTCCACTTCGCCTGTCACCAAATCTAGCTGCTGTTGCTGCACAGTCGTTCTGGGACAACCTATGGGATGGGGAACCCCCTGTACTGCCTGTCCCCAACCAGGAACTGACGATTTTGAGCAGCTTTGCCCTCATGGACCTGGCATCAACTACGCTGGCGATGGTGAGACCTTCTTTTATTTACAAAAATCAATAAAGAAAAACGAGTAGCTTTGAATTCGTTGGAATGATGAGTTGATTTACTTGTGAATAGTTTTGAAACTAGAAATTGTTTGATTTTCATGTTAAGATATGAATTTGTTTTAGATATCAACGAATGCGCGCAGAATCCTAATATCTGCGTCAATGGCGCTTGTGAGAATCTGATGAGTACGTACCGCTGTATCTGCAATCCAGGGTACCAGGTGGATGGATCCGGCAAAGTCTGCACGGATATTAACGAATGCGCTGTGAACAACCTGCTTTGCGATGGTGGTCAGTGCAGAAATACTCCAGGAAGCTTCCAAGTACTTCCGAAAAGAACGGAAACCGAGAAATTTTCGAAACATATTCTAAAATAAAAAAATGGGGATTGTCTCGTTATAGTGTATTTGCCCTACGGGAACGCAGCTCAACCCCGTTACCAACGTTTGTGAAGATGTGGATGAATGTCGTGAATTGGGAGCTTCTGCCTGTGTTAATGGTCAATGTTTCAACATCATGGGCAGTTATCGCTGCGAATGTGCGGATGGAGCTGTTTTGGACAACACTGGTCGTGTCTGCATTGGTAATTGTCATTTATTGAATTAATTTCTGCAATTTTTACTTAACTTAAAACTTAAAGAAACTTGAACGTTTCTTGTAATACTCGGAAATCTTATAAATCCGATCGTTTTATATTGACACAGACAACAGAAAGGGCTCTTGTTGGACCAAAGTGGTCGACGGCCGCTGCGAAAACAACTTACCGAAGTTGGCGCTCAAGTCGGAGTGTTGCTGCTCCATAGGTCTAGCCTGGGGTAGTCCTTGCGAGATGTGTAATACTGCGGAATGTGACTGTCCTGTCGGTTTTGCGAAGGTAAGAAAAAAGTTGATTTATAATTCTAGGTAACAGAATAAAGTCATGGAAAAATGGATTTGGGTTTAGGTCGATGGAAAAACATGTGCTGATGTCAACGAATGTGATCTGAATCCGGGTATTTGCAAAGGAGGTGGTATCTGCGTGAATACGGAAGGTTCTTTCAGCTGTACCTGCCCTTCAGGCTTGTCTCTGGATGATACCGGTACCCGCTGTATTGACCAACGTGAAGAACCCTGCTACTTGGAGCATCGACATGGCATTTGCACCAAGGAATTAGAAGGACATTATCTCAAGAGCATTTGCTGCTGTACCATCGGTAAGTTGTCTATCATTAATTTATATCTTAAATCAGTAAACTCTGAACATTTTCTTGGTATTCTTGTAAACTCTTAAAGGGAAATAGACACCAAAAGGGACATCTTGAGGTTAGGTTGTAATGAACGCGTTTTAATAAAGAAATATTTGCTTTTTAGGTAAGGCATGGGGCCACGCTTGTGATTCTTGCCCTAAACCGGGTACGCCACTCTTCGAAGAGTTGTGTCCCAAAGGCCACGGCTATTTAAATCGCAAAGATATCAACGAATGTACCATGTTCCCGGATATGTGCGAAAACGGACGTTGCAAAAACTCAATCGGCAGCTTCAGTTGTCGCTGTAATCAAGGTTTTGCATTGGATGAAGATGGTGTCAAATGTGTGGACATCAACGAATGCAACATCATGCGTGGAGTGTGCGGGAACGGTACTTGCATCAACACCAATGGCTCGTTCAACTGCGACTGCGAGGAAGGCTTTGAGAGCACTATGATGATGCAAATTTGCATGGGTAAAAAATAACTTCTAAGAAAACGTAATTTCGAATTCGTGGGTAGATTTGTGAAATGTTTTCTTTTTTAATTTGTAGATATTGATGAGTGTTCAAGAGACCCAGTCAAGTGCAGAGGAGGCAGGTGTATTAACACGCCAGGCAGTTATAGATGCGAATGTCCCCCAGGCCATGAGTTGGCGCCCAATCGTCTTTTCTGTAAAGATATCGATGAGTGCTCGCGCAGTAGTGGAATCTGCTCTAATGGTGTCTGCGAGAACATGATGGGAACCTATCAGTGTATCTGTAACGATGGGTACCAGCAAACAGGACTTAAATCTCACTGCGAAGGTTAGTGATTTGATTTTTCAAGATTTTTAGTTTTGAATAGTCTTTTGGGGTTTTTCCTTATATTTTTACATTTCGTGTTTGCAGATTTGGACGAGTGTGCCGTTAATAACGGAGGCTGTGACGACAATTGTATAAACACACCTGGAAGCTTCTCCTGCGCTTGCAAGTACGTTGCTGCTTTTAATTTCATTTATGTAAAAATAAGCGTAGTCGTGTAATGTATACTTGAGTGCGTGGATTGCTTCGTGAGTAGCCTTATTTACCGAGCTTAAAGCTCCCGTATACCTTAGCTTATCGATAGGAAAGAGTCACATATGACGACACTGACGTTGTTTACTGTTTTGCGAAAGCCTTGCGAAGAAAGTAAGAGGAGAAAGGGATGCTAATTGCCGGCAAAATTTCTACGCTTAAGCTTGTTTTTGCTTCTGAAAAGTAGAACAATATGCCACCACAGTTTGCTGTAGCAGCACGATGTCCCAAATCAAACATACTCGTCCAACTTTCGAAACAATATTTCTCGAAAGCGGCTTGTTATATTTTAAATCAATCTATAATAAAATTTATTTAGTTCGTAGCTATAGTGCACAACCAAAGGACAAATGTGTAGATAACGTTTTCTCAAACTATCAAACTTCCTTTGCATATTGCTAATTTATTACTCATTGTAAAATAAAAAAGATTTACATTATGGTTTTGCCCTACTTGTGTTAGCAATATCAAGGTTACTGTCAAAGAATTTCTTCATGGAATGTACTAGTTTTCTCAAAAAGTTGTAAAATCTTAAATATTGTACACCCTACTTTGTATACTCCAATACGTTTTAAATCTGGGTAAACTTCCAAAGATCTCACCGTTTGCATTATTTTTCCTGTTCTAACTTTAGTACTGGGTACATGCTGCTCATGGATGGGCGTAGCTGCTCTGACATCGAGGAATGCAAAGAGAATCCGAGAATTTGCAACGGCGGGAAATGTACCAATACCCCAGGCAGTTACGTTTGCACTTGCAACGGAGGATTGCGACTCGATGCGGATGAAAATACCTGCGAAGACGTGGACGAATGCGCAGCCAATGCCGACATCTGTCAAAATGGGGACTGCGATAATACGCTCGGTTCTTTCACCTGTCGCTGCGAAGAAGGTTACTCCGTCAAAGCTGATCAAGGAGTTGGTTGTACCGATGACGATGAATGTCTTTTGGGCAGCTTCAATTGCGACGTCAACGCAGATTGCGTCAATACTTTGGTAGGCCCCTTGGCGTGTTTACCGTAGTCGACAGGACGCATAATATCTGTCTTCTTTTTCTTTGAATGCTAGGGTTCGTATGAATGCAAATGTAAAGACGGATTCACAGGCAACGGGGTTACGTGTCGCGATATTAACGAGTGTCTGACTAACAACGGTGGATGCGACCAAGACGCTCAGTGTATCAACACCGAAGGCTCTTTCAAAGTATGAAACGTTACACAGTTTCTTTTAACTAGTACTAATAATTTCTTTGACTTCTTGTCGCAGTGCGCCTGCGATGCTGGGTTCAGAGGGGACGGCTACACTTGTCAAGACATAGATGAATGCCTAGACGATGCCAGTCACTGCGATAATGGCCAGTGTTTGAACTATCCGGGTTCTTTCCGTTGTGAGTGCGAAATGGGCTTTATGCACCCAGATGAACGTAGTGAGCAATCGTGCGTGGGTAAGTTTGTCCCTTTTGGGAGGCAAAACGAGATCTTAAATGGATTCTTAATCTTGGTCATTATTAGATATCGACGAATGCCAAATGTTTAGCAATCTATGTGTGTTTGGGAAATGCGAAAACATTTACGGCATGTTCCGTTGCGTATGCGATAAGGGATTTCAATTGGATGAATCCGGAGGTTCGATTTCAATTCTTTTGAAAATTCAGAAAATCAATTTTTTTTTCTTGTTCTGTTTTTTTCTAGGTAATTGTACGGATATTGACGAGTGTGAAAACCCCCAAGCTTGCCAATACGGTACCTGCATCAATACCCAGGGCGGCCATACCTGTCAATGTCCTCCTCATCATGAACTCATACCTGCGCAAAACGGCTGTGTCGGTAATGAATTTTCTTCCTAAAACATTATCAACACAATTAAATGGTTCCTATGGAAATAATACATTCAGCGATAATGTATATATACTTTTCTAAATCTATTTTTGTAGATAAACGCGTCTCGAGCTGCTTCTTGAATATCACGCTGACGCCAACGGGACGAAATGTGTGCCAAAAAGCCTTGGGCGAACCAGTTTCGCGAACTACTTGCTGTTGTTCCGTGGGTAAAGCTTGGGGTCCTTTGTGCGATGCATGTCCCGGCCTGGAAAGCGAAGAGTACAAAGCTTTGTGCCCAGCAGGGGCTGGTTTCCGTCCCAACAGCATTACAGTACGTGCCAATTTCTTTATTATTTTTTATTCTACGCCTTGACGTGAGTCTTTTCCACTCATTTTCTAATGAAATCGTCATAGGTGGTCCTGGAAGATATTGACGAATGCGCCGAGATGGATAACTTGTGCCAAAATGGGCGTTGTTCGAATACGTTTGGCAGTTTCATGTGCACGTGCAATGACGGATTCCAAATTGATGACATGAACGCCATGTGCATGGGTAAGCATATGACGATCCTTATGGAATTTTTGACAATTTGCAAAATGTAATCACACTGGATTCATGACTGAAAATTAGATGTGGATGAATGCGCCATCGAACCCGAGATTTGCGGAGTGGGTACTTGCGTCAATACCGAGGGTAGCTACACCTGTGAATGCCCTGCGGGCTATACTCTCCTATCCAGTGGAAGTACGTAAGCTTTCTTATCTTAAAAAAGGACGAAATAAAGTTCTGTCCCCATAATAATTCTTAGATTCTATTTATATTCCAATATAATATATATATTTTTTCTATACATCGCAGAGGAATGCGTGGATATGCGCAAGGAACTCTGCTTCTTGGGTTTTGGCAACGGTCAATGTACCAGTCCGATGACCCAGGTACAAACGCGAATGGTTTGTTGCTGCTCCATGGGTGTGGCTTGGGGACGAGAATGCCAAGAATGTCCTAAAGAAGGCTCAAGTACAGTTCATTTTTTCCTAATTTTCGGAAATTCTAGTAATGATTTTTTTTTACTCTTTTCGGCTGTTGAAGGAGAACGAACACAGTTATGTGGTGCCAAACCTGGCGAGTTTGTGGACCCCATGACGGGTCGCGTTGAAGAAATCGACGAGTGCAAACTTATGCCGCAGATGTGCCAAAACGGCGCATGTATCAACACGCCTGGCAGTTTCACTTGCGACTGCAACCGCGGTTACATCTACGATGAAGAAGCCCATCAATGCATAGGTAAACTTGTGTTCCTATTATTATGGAACGAAGAATTACGTCCCTTTTTTCTTCTTTTTCGTTTTTAGATGACAATGAGTGCAACCGGGTGCCTAGTCCATGCCGAGGTATCGCCCAGTGTGTTAATACACCTGGCAGTTTTGAATGTACCTGTCCTGATGGCTACAAACTCACAATGACTGGCCGCGATTGCGTTGGTAATGACTTTCGATGTAAAAAATGTTATTTTGATTGAAAACCTTTCTCACTATTCTAAGATGTGGATGAATGTCGCGAAAGACCTGGAATCTGCAACAATGGCGAATGTAACAATTTCCAAGGCAGTTTCCAATGCGTCTGTCGCAACGGATTCACTTTGACTCCCTCGAGGGACTCCTGTATTGATGTCGACGAATGCCAGCGCAATCCCAACATCTGCAACAACGGAACCTGTATCAACAACATGGGCTCCTATAAGTGCCATTGTTACGGAGGATTCAAATTGGGACCCAATGGCGACTGTGTGGACGTCGATGAGTGTCGTTTGATGCTGGGAATTTGCAGAAATGGGCGGTGCCGTAACACCCTCGGTTCTTTCACTTGCGAATGCGCTGACGGCTACAGACTCACGGAAGACGGTCAAAACTGTCGCGATATTAACGAATGTTCCGAAGTAAATCCAATGATTATTTTTCAGTCATTTTTAGCTAAAGTACATTTTGGGTTTGGTTTTAGATTCCTGGTACCTGCCCTGCTCCTGGTAAATGCCAGAATTTGATGGGATCCCATGTCTGCTCTTGTCCTGCTGGCTTCGAACTCATGCCAGATGGCAATACTTGCGCTGGTAAATGACCTTTTTGTGGGTCTAGCCCATTTTTTCTAACTAACTACATTTCTGGCAGATGTGGACGAATGCACAATTGATGGCAATTTGTGCGAAGATGGAGATTGTATCAACACTGAAGGCAGTTTCCGTTGTGAATGCCCACCTGGGTACGTGCTGAGCACCGATGGCAAGAAATGTATTGACATCCGTCAAGAGATGTGCTTCAACTCATTCCGACGAGGTAAAACTTGAACAAAGAACAAAAGACGTTTTCAGACAAACATTCAAATTACCTCCAAATCTGATTTTTTTTACTTTTGTAGGTGTTTGTAGTGAACCTAGAGGCAGCTCTATGACTCGTATGCAATGCTGCTGCACAGCAGCAGCTGCATGGGGCAGTGGTTGCGAAAGATGCCCCCAAGAAGGCACAAGTAACCATGAAAAAACGGTTCCATTATGCAAGTTTGTCAATTTAACTGATATTTCTTTTTGCCGTTTATTTCATAGCCGACTTCCAGAAATTGTGTCCTGATGGCTTTGGACGAGGAAGCAAAGGCGAAGATCTTAACGAGTGCCAAGTTATGCCTAATATCTGCGAAGGAGGTGACTGCGTCAATACCGACGGCAGTTTCCGTTGTGAATGTCCCATGGGTTATGTGTTGGACAGCTCGGGGCGCAAATGCGTGGACGATAACGAGTGTGCTTTGGCCAATATCTGCCGTAATGGTACTTGTAGTAACGTGGAAGGTGGATTCGAGTGCGACTGCGCTGATGGATTCGCTCCTGGACCCATGCAGGTAATGAAAATCACAAAAGAAAAGAAATTTAGGTTTCAAAACGTGTTCTTTCAATGGAAGTTTGTGTTTTCATTCTTTTAAGATTTGTGAGGATGTGGATGAGTGTCAGGAATTGGGCAATCAATGTGCTTTCCGTTGCCATAACGTACCGGGTTCCTTCCGTTGCATCTGTCCGTATGGTTACGCCTTAGCTCCCGATGGTCGCCATTGCCAAGGTGGGATTCCTAAAGGAAATCGCACTGAATACTTAGCGAGTTAACATTGAAACCTATTCTTAGATGTGGACGAGTGCTCGACGCCGGCTAATAACTGCAAACACGCTTGTAAGAATCTCATTGGCTCCTTCATGTGTATCTGTCCCGAAGGCTACCAGCAAGTGGGGCTCACAGATGACTGTCGCGATGTAAACGAGTGCGCCACCAACCCCAACATCTGCAAAAACGGACACTGTTCCAATACCAAAGGCTCGTACCGCTGCGATTGCTACGAAGGATTTGAAGCAAGCTCTGATGGCAAGCAGTGTATCGGTTAGTATTGACTTTTTGGGGTTCACATTTTAGAATTCTTAAATACCTACTTGCATTCTTAGTAATTTCATGTTTAATTCTCGATACGAGAAAATTATATTTGACAAATTCCATCTTGAATAAGTTAATAGTGATCTTCGATTAGTCACGATTTTCCGAAAGTTAGAACTTTCAGGAACTAGAATGAATCTAATATTGAGTATTAGCATTGCCTTTTTGTTAGTTATCACCTTAACTCTCATTCTCCTAATATCCCCCTGTCTTTTATTTCCCTTTTCTTTTATAAGATCGAAGAACTGGATACTGTTTCCGGCAGTTGATTGGCGGATCCTGCGCGAGTCACGCAGATGGCTTGACGCAAGTCACCAAAGCGGACTGCTGCTGTACCATGGGCGCTGCCTGGGGACCGTTATGTGAGCACTGTCCTCGTAAAGGATCCGACGATTACCTCGAGCTTTGCTTGGACGCTGGTTTCTCTATCGATGGCCACGATATCGACGAATGCGCCACCATTCCTAATCTCTGCCGCAATGGACGCTGTATCAACACCATGGGCTCCTATCGCTGCATCTGTAACAAAGGATACCGCCCTGATGCAACTGGCACTCGCTGCTTAGGTACGCATTCCCTTTGAATTCTCTTTGAATTCCCGTCGAAATTCCCCATATCCTTTTACTCAGTATTAGATCCTAATTCTTCTTATTATTATCTTTTCTAGATGTGAATGAATGCGAACAGACGCCAGCGCCTTGCAAATTTACCTGCCAAAACACGGAAGGCAGTTTCATCTGCTCATGCCCTAAGGGCTATCTGCTTAACCCTGACGGTTTAACTTGCCGAGATGTAGACGAGTGCGCTACGGGTCAACACCATTGCGAGCACGAATGCGTCAATACTCCAGGCAGTTACAAGTGCTCTTGTCCTAAAGGCTACACTCAAGTCAACGATAAATGCATAGGTAGAATATTGTCCAGGAGTTTCTGTTTGGAAAAGATTCTTTTAAGAGGGAAACTAAAAAAATCCATGATTTTCTCAGATGTGAATGAATGCGTGGAGCAGCCAGGCGTTTGCGTTTCGCCAGCCCAATGCATCAACACTCTTGGCAGTTTCAAGTGCTTGTGCCCTAGAGGCTACCAATTAGACACTACTGGCACGTTCTGCGTTGATTCTGATGAGTGTGCGGACGACGGGCGGTGCCAGACGGGTTGTCAAGTAAAAATAAACCCTAATTTTCTATACTATAGTCTCAGATCTAATTGTATATGCTGATAAAATAGAATCTGAATGGAGGATACCGTTGCGCGTGCCCTGAAGGCTACACTCAGCATTTGTACTACAACCAATGCGTGGATGAAAACGAATGCACGCAGAACCCTTGTGGTTCGAATAGTTGCCAAAATACCATCGGTAGCTACCGCTGTGGATGCCCTGACGGCTACCAATACGATTCTTACCTCCTCATTTGCGTTCAGGTAAGACAGCGAGCTTCTAATTTCACTCCTATTATTTATTATTTTGTTTACTATTATTGTTCTTGTTTACAATTATTGCTACTATTACTGTTCTTGTTTTGACATTTTTAGTCCAGTAACGGCTGTGTTGGCAGTCCTTGTACGTTTGGTTGCTCGCCAAACGGACCCAGTGGGTACCAGTGTGGTTGTCCCACAGGCTATCAAAGTATTGGACAGGTAATTTGTATTTATCTCGTCTGTCCTAGAAACTCATTTCCTTTCTTTCTCTTATTAAAAAGGGACATTGTTTGTCTACGATCACTCCTGTAAGCAATGGCTATGGCAATCCTTATGGTGGAGGACAATACGGGGAATCTTTGCAGCAATATGATACGTCATATGGCCAGACCAACGACAAGATTATCTCCACGGAAGGCTGCTTCTCTTGCAAGGTAATTAGTAATAAGTTTTTCGTATTGACAGAAAATCAAAATATTGCCTATTATGTGGGTTAGGTAAATGGAAATGGTGGAAGTGCCCGAGGCAAACGTGATGTTTCAGCCCACGTTAAGAACGTGACCCGTCCTTTGACCTTATTGGCCAGTGGGGAGATTGTAGCCAGCGAGTCCGAACCTCTAGATGATAAGGTTGCTTTTGACGACGTTGAAAATGTGGCCGAAAAGCATCAAGTAAGTTGCTTTTCAATTTTTTGTTTGTTTTCTATTTAACGAATGCGAAAGTAATTAGATAGAAAAGAATTCATTTTGATGTGCTATGTTTATTATTAATAATTAAACTTATTAGATCAAGAAACGAAGTGTGGAGGACGTAAGAGTACCGTTGAATGCCAGTGAACCTTTGAATATGACCATTAGTTTAGCCCAAACGAAGCATCGTGTGAAGATTATGCAGCTGCAACCGGCAACAAAAACGCTACAAGTGAGAATTTAACGCAGTTGAACCTTACACTAATGTTAAGCAACTTTTTTTATTAATTACTTTATCTTAATTTTAATACAGGAACATATCGAGTATGTGATTGTACGTGGTAACGAAGCGAAGCATTTCGAAATGGTGAACAAGCGCGGGGTGTGGGCGCTGCATTTCAGGCGACGTTTGGAGAAACCGGGAATGTTCGAATTAGAGGTTAAGGCCCAGCCATTGAGCCCATTGGCCGAGAAGGACCAAGCGATTTTGGATGGATCTTTGGATCTGAAAGTGCAATTAACGGTCAAGCCATAAAAAAATCCGTTTTGTCCCCTTCAAATGCGCGTGAGAGAAGCCAGAGCAATACATTAGGGGGCGGGTTTAGGTTTCATCACTGCCAATTCGTCAATTTCCCGAGGGGAGGGAACGGAAGGGGCATATTATGGTTCCGCCCTGAGTGCCTTTAATGTGCCTTGACATTTGCTTATTTTTTTTTATGGAATAGACTTTTGATTATAGCGACCTAAAGTGCCAAATGAAAGAAGAAATCAAAAAAGGACGCAAAAGAAGGGCTTATTTTTTTGTAACGAAAGTTTGGTTTGTTTCCCCTGCGACTAGAACCGTTTTTAATTTCAGCACAATTTTCTCTTTTGAAAAGGTTCCCGTTTTTGTACATAATGTTGTTAACGGCTTTTGCCCCAACCCCCAGAAACATAAGCTCCGCCTTTTTAATTTTTTTTTGAACTTTTAAAGACAGTTTTTATTTTACTTACTTTTTTTCTGGCTGTTGCAGAGACATTTTCCTTATTTTAAACTCACCGTCCCCCTTCTACCTATATTTTTTTTCTCTCTTCTGATGTGATACTTTGAAAAGTCTACCATTTTTTACCCAGTGGTTATAGGGATGGCGAAGGCGAAATACAGCATTATAGTGGCTTCTCTTCTCCCGATATCTTCTTCACCGACTTTTTCCGTTTAAACTTGCGACTTAATTTGACATTTTTGCAAAGCTCTAGCTATTAGTAGGGGTACTGCAACTTGCCGATCGTTCGACAGCGCCAGCACGTACGTAGGCGGGCTGACCTTCGGTTTCCCTAAAGAAAAACCATTCAGAGAAAGGTATTGGGAGTTGGCAGTGCGAGAATTTTGAACAAGTTGAAACTGAACTGGGACTCGTAGAGAGGCACTTCTATGAAGAGACGCAAGTTGTTTTTGTAGGCTGCTTTTCGCAATTGTGTAAGCCCTGTACAAAGTTCACAGGTCTGCGGCCTCAGGACGTCAGGAGGGCTAGCGATAACCCAAACAGAAGGTTAGTCTTAACTTCTAACAAGGACACTACATTCCGAAGATGGCACGATCAAGGGGGTAGCACCCCCGTTGCGAGTTGCGACGACTGCTAGGCCTACGTAACATCAGTATAAGGTCTGAAAAAAATAACAAAATATGTTATATAGAGATGCCCATCAGCTTACAGAGTGATGCTAGCCTCATACACTGTACACTAGTTCCATTCATAATTGTATTTATAGAAGTTTCAACGTTCTTTTAATATAAGCGTAGGACCGAGTGGATAAGACGGAAACCCTGTGATAGCAGGAAACTCGCAGGTTCAAAACCCGGTCGAGTCAATTTATTTCGTAAAAAAAACGAAATAGTAAATTGTTCTCTTTCTCTGTACGTTATGCCTTCCCGGCAAAGTTCCTATACCCATATTCGATATTGTGAAGCTTCGGCATCACGAGCTCGAATATTGGGGATAGGAAACCGAGCACGGGGAGCTGGGAATAGGGGAAGGGGCGAGGCTATCATTTTTCGACGATTTTTGAAGGGGACCCCCTGATACAACATTATTCCTTAAGGCCACGGTGTAGTGGAACTCCTTATGGCGCTATAGCATGGCAAACTTTAGGAACACAATTCTCAGTCCCTTT
>RJJA01000260.1:730-86933 GCA_003724045.1 Lepidurus arcticus | reverse complement strand
GACCAGGTTTCGAACCTGCGAACTTCCGATCTCAAGGCTTGCGTCTTATCCACTCGGTCATACGCTTATATGTAAAGGGCGTTGAAACTTCTATAAAACCAACATATGAAGTAAGTTGGTCTACGTGTATGTTGACAGTGTTCCTAAAACAGTGATTCTAAAAAATAGCCAAACCTTGTACACTCTACAAGTTTGCCTTATTATTTAAATTTTTTTTCCGTATATATTTTGGAACGTAATAAAAAATCTTACTTAGTTTTTGTTTACAAGTCATAATCATTCAAAATAATTACAAGCCCATGTGTTTTGTTTCAAAGTATTCTTTATTAAAACTGACACATACAATATACATTTTCAAATTATACCTACAGTCCTTAATTTAAATAACAGAAACAAGACCAGTATTACCCTGTGGGTAAAGAATATCATCCGCCAAGAAAGTACCCTCCCGAAGTAATACGCATTCAAAACCTAAGCACGCCCTTTCCCAGAGGCCAGGCTCGAAAGAGGATACAAATCTGGGGGAAAACGGTACTATAGGAGCAATGCTTTGCATAGCTAACAGCATAGAAAAGTTTAGTTCGGTTTGCCACCAGTAGGTGACACATCTTTCACTCTATCGAAATTTATAGCTCTCAATTGTCATCACATTATGTACCTGTTCCCTGCTAAAGTGCGAAAGCTGAGTTGTTAGTGTTATCGTCCAGAAACAATTCCACAAATTAAATTTATCCTTACTTCTTAGTCAAAACGGGGTAAAATACAAAGAGATTATTATGACTGGAAAAGTTTTAACGCTGCTTCAAACTATTTCTCAAGCGTCGTAAGTTTAATTTTATTTTAAAAGAAAAACGCCCCAGCGCCCGTATTAATTTGTCTTCTCCATATTTGAGGTGTCGGTGTCCTAGCCATGCTACAAGCACTGGCTTGCGGTACCCATCATATTTAGCCAATACACGTCATGATACGATAAATGCCAATCTTTCGTCCACTTCCGAATACGCTTATGAGGTTAAGCAGTATTCTTATACTGTACCTAGCATTTTCTCTGATTTTATTCCCTTTAGATGGCATGCTCTAATATAAGATTTGGTCCAGGAGTAACCCACGAAGTGGGCATGGATTTGAAAAATCTGGGAGCTAAAAATGTATGCCTTATGACTGATCCTAATTTAAGAACCTTGCCTCCATTCCATTCAGCCATAGAGTCCTTAAGGTGCCAAGGGATAAACTTCGAGTTATATGACCAGGTCCGGGTGGAACCTAACAATCATAGGTGATAATTGTATTAAACACAAATCAATATACAAGTAGTGTACCTCTCTTTAGCTTTGAAGCCGCCGCTAACTTTGCCAAGCAGGGTAGATTTGATGCATATGTGGCAGTAGGTGGTGGGTCCGTTATCGATACATGCAAGGCAGCTAACTTGTATGCTTCAGACCCCTTAGCCGACTTTCTGGATTATGTAAATCCACCTATTGGAAAAGGAAAGCCGATTACAAATAAACTCGCTCCCTTAATTGCTAGTATTAAATGACAACTCGCGTTCAACTGTGCTACTAAAAGTACAAAACTCCCTTTAGTACCCACTACGGCCGGAACAGGAAGTGAAACGACTGGCGTGGCCATATTTGACTACGAGCCTTTGAAAGCCAAAACAGGGATTGCGCATCGTGCCTTAAAGCCTTTGCTGGGATTAGTCGATCCCTTTCACACAGAGTATATGCCTGAGCGTGTTGTTATCAACAGCGGGTAACACCAGTTTTACTTCATACGCCTTCAAGTTAACCTTACACCGCTCCAGGTTTGACGTTCTTTGCCATGCCTTAGAATCCTACACTGCTTTGCCTTACTCCGCTCGCATTCCCCGTCCTACTAATCCCATTGAGCGACCTGCTTATCAAGGCTCCAACCCGATATCAGATGTCTGGTCACTCCATGCTTTACGTATTGTCGCAAAACATTTCCGAGATGCAGTGTACGCTTCCGACCCCAAGATCAAGCTTCATGCGCGCTCCCAAATGTTGATGGCGAGTACGTTTGCCGGAATTGGCTTTGGAAACGCCGGAGTTCATTTGTGTCACGGCATGTCGTATCCGATCGCCGGCAATGTAAAGAATTACCGAGAGCCAGGTTACTTCCAGAAGCATAGCTTAATTCCCCACGGACTCTCAGTCGTCATGACGGCCCCGGCAGTTTTTGCGTTCACGGCTCCGGCTTGTCCGGAAAGACATTTGGAAGTAGCCAATATACTTGATGGACGAGATACGCAAGCTAATGGTATAGTACTATCTGTTTTTATTTTGGTTTGGCCTGATTGAAATCTACATATTTTTCAGGGAATGCCAAGACCAAAACAGACGCCGGACGCTGGTTAGCGGATAGTTTACGCGGGATTATGCACGCAATGCATGTGCCAGACGGCTTAAGTGCGTTAGGTTACAGCGAGACTGACATTCCTAACCTGGTGCAAGGGACTTTGCCTCAGCATCGTGTCACCAAGTTAGCCCCAAAGTCTCAAACCGAAGACGACTTGGCCATTCTTTTTCAGAATTCCTTGAAAGTTTACTAAAGTATTCTTAAAAAAAAAAAAAAAAAAAAAAAAAATTAGCCAATTAAAAGTAGTTATTTTGAGAACCTAAGTATGTCACCCCGGTGAGTTGAAAAAGCGATAGAAAAAATCAGAAGAAAGTGAAACGTGCCCAATATTTCCCACACTTTGTAGTTTCTTAATTAGGTTAAGCGTAATCTTTTGTTAAACTTCAATGAAGCAAACTATGTCTACAAGACGTGGGAAAAAATACAAATTCATTAATAGTTTAGACTCGTCTATACTAGTAGAAAGCCAAGCTGCAGACAGGCTGCCTCCCCACACCTTTAAATGCGCCCCTCACCACGCCCATTCAATTTTTCCTCGTCACCGACAAACGCGCATCCTTTGAGCCAAATGACATAAAGAGATTACTGTACCTAAACTGGTCGCGGTGGCAGTGTCCAACGGGCCCAAGAAAACGAGATACTGGTGGGTCAGCAGTCATCCACGTCAATGGCGCATATTCTAACGAATTTTGTAATTCCATGGGGAATGGCGGCATAGCTCGTCTACTTGTCGCTCGATCCAGACTCGAGACTTTTGAGAAAAACCGTTGGCTCCAGGACGCAACAAAAAGATGGACGACAATCCATCATCTACGATGTGTCTGGGGCCCACCTAATTGCCACATCATACATTCAAACTGATACGCTAGCTAAAAAGCTTACTTGCACAAAAGAGAAAAAAGAACAGAAAAATGCCTGAATACATTATCAGTATCATGTAGTGGGTATGCCTCTCGGCATCGGCATACACAGCTTGTGTTTCTCGCACTTAACCATATTATAAATATGCTTGTTTACCTACTGCCGACCCGTTAATTAATAATTCAACGTTGCGTCATCATTTCCCTTTACCTCACACACAATCCGTTTCTGCGGTCAGCGATTCCTATGCGGGAGAGGGAAGGGCTTATCTCGGAATGCCAGGTTCCGCAGCCTTCTATGCCAACAATTTCATCGTGCTGCGGACCCAGGACCGGGGCGTCCTTGGGTATATATGTGCTGCCTCGTGGATCGTGCATCTCATCAGCTTCCTCTGCTCTTTTTTTTCTTTTCAGTCTTTCTCAATCTCTTTCCTCTCTCTCTCTCTTGTCCGTCTTTTTGCTTCCATACACAGCATCCATATGCACTCACTCACGCTCTTGGTTATACATCTAAGATCCCGCAGGCTTTTACGGCAAAACGCATGCATATGAGCAAGTCCTCGCCACTAGCTTAGCATCAAGAAAGTCTTCCGCTAAGTTTAGTATCGCATAAGACTGGACCGCGTGTACAAGGCTTGAGCGTTGAGTCAAGTCGGATCCCGCAGAATCCCAAGAACAAGGGAGAAGAAGTAGAAGAAGAGGAAGAAACCCTTTTGCGGTGGGGTTGGCTGATTAACGGGCTTTCGGTGACTTCAATTGCGATAGCCCCGAACCCAACTCGCCGTCTCTCTTCTCGCGTACCGTGTGCCAAAAGGGAAGACAGCACAGAATCTATACTACCTTTGGCGCTGCACTTTGAATATACAGTGCTTCAGCAGCCCGGCACCTTTTCAGTCGGGTCGGAACGTTCGGGCAAGCTAGGTGGGCATTAACGAGTTTGAAATAGTTGCTCTGCAAAGTAGCAAAGAAGTCGTACCTTGTTGGAGTAACTGCAAAAAGCCCTTGTGCTTGAGATTCACGATTTCAAAGTGACTTAGCATGAGTGAGTAATCTAAGACTATGCCGACAAAGGCGTGCGTCAGCTTAAAACATAGTGATTCACACCTTCGAGCGTGACACGCGCTGTATGATTGTGTTGCGCTGCCAGAAAGCAAGGCCAGGGCTTCCGTTGATCCGAGGCGCGACCGCAGAAAACGGCAATATATATATATATACACACTCACACAAGGAACCATCCTATACCAAATATCCGTGTGATTTTCCTGCCGCAACAGAAACCAAACGGACGCAGCAATACTTCATAACGATACAGCACGCTTGTGTTGTGGTGGTTTTGTGATTCCCGTATGCGTAAAACTTTGTGTGGTCCGAAAACGGCATAAAAGCCAAGTGGTCGTGCGTGATAAGGACGTGTTTTTCAAAACCGAGGTCTCAGCGCCTAAAAAGAACTGTTTTCTCGGCAAAAAGCTTTCACATTTGCAGGTTGGAACTTTCGCTTCATTTTCAGATCCAAGTCCACTCCAAAAGGTATAAATAACAACCGACAAGACTATTTTTTGTTTTCCCGAAAACCATGTCTCCAACTAAAGAGTTGTAAATTTCTGGCTGGGTGCGGAGTTCGAAATGTGCCACTCCAAAAAGTAGACTTGTTAAATAAATGTGCAAAGTAGACAAAAAAGGGATCATTACCCAAGCTATAAAACACGGATTGTGTTCGAACTTGCCTTTCGGATACACTTACAGCCAGAGAATCGTATAGGGCACAAGTAATATTGCAGACAACATCACGCCTTTTCATAAAAAGCCGTCTTCAGATCTTCTTTCCGTTTATTTATTTTTTATATATTTTTTTGCTCTTGCGTGGTATGACACCATATAGTGACACCATGATCCCACTTGGCAATCAATATTAAATTGGCAGCCCGAGACGTTAAACAGTATCCCGACATGTTTCAGGGGCTTGTATAAAACAGTATATTGGTCCTTGGTCCATGCTCGACTATGGTTGTCAATTGATAATATATGCCAGTATCTTTTCATCCCAATTCCAAGTGCCGGCCAAACCCTTAGTGACAGAACGTCCGTGCTCGGATGCCGGGGCTCTTCGATGTAACATTCTCCTCACTCGCTCGTGCTTGTCCGCTAGTTCGCGTTTTGAACTCCACGTGAACCCAACGAACTGCACGGAATCAAATAAATAAATAAAAAAAGAAAGAAATCCGACAAAGTAATTTAAGTATTAGCAAAAAGACAAGGGCTAAAGCTTACAGCTATATGTGATCTGCAGAAAAGGGAAAAGAAAATGGTGTCAGAGCCTTTTTTGACATTGGACAAGCCAAGCCATGATGAATCGCTGACGATCTTCTTATCCGTGTTAGATGAGACTTCCAGAACACGTCAGCGTCTTGTCTCTAATAGCTTCATAGCTTTTATCTGCGTAGAGAAATCCTGAAAAAGTTGAACACAAAATGTTCTCTTTCTTTTTGCTTCTACCTCGTATGCAACCTTAGCAAATGCTTTTGTTTAATTTATTGTTTGCTTTTTCTGGCGTTGGAGAAAATACAAATAAAACCTCCGCGGTTTTCTTCTTGGCGGTTTCGCGGCGGGGGCTGCGAGTTTGAACATCATGTGATTCGATCGCTAACTCGATTTTAAATGCGTTGTGACATCTTTTGACTCGGCTGACGCTCCATGATCCCGACAGTGTCCTTGTTGCATTGAAATTTCTGGCATGTCACTCCCTTTTGTGACAAGTTGTCACTGAGTCCGGCAGCTCACAGCAATCACTCCGACAATACACCGTCTATCCCACGAACAGAAGAATCTTACCAATAAACCTAAATGACTAATGAGCCCCGTCTTCGTCTCATACTAATGAGTATTTGCCTTCGCAGCTTATCCCCTTTCCTTATAGTTGCACTGTGGCTGCCAAGCCCCTTTTCCCTTCCCGAAAAACTCGAAAACATAGAAAAGGAGAGCTGTTTTAAGTCCAGAAGTTTGCGTAATGCATTAGAATGTGGGCAGTTTTCTCTTACGCGAAGGAAAAACTAAAAAAGGAACAAGAAGTTCCCCGCAATTGAAGGCAATTGGAGCTCGAACATGTCCAAAAGAGGTGCTAATGGCTACTCTGTGCGAGGGCAACCTATACCTTGTTTAGGATGCTGGGACATATATGCAGGCCATTAATTTATTTTCTTTTTGTGTTCTTTTCGAGTCTAGTGTTGTCTGCAGGTGACAAAGAAAGGCGGGATACTAGCCGGAATCAAGTTTTATTTCGAGACAGCGAGACACTCGGCGATTGATATGGAAGCTGCGACAACTGCTAGAAACTTCTCTTCCACTTCTTCTTTCCTGGTTGTCTTGCTGACGACAGCGTGGACGTCCAGTAGAAGCCTATGGATTTCAGCCCCCTTTCTAGTATTCCTCTTGGTCCTGAACGACGTCCAAGTCTGCGCAGGTGCACTTCTTCCAGGTAAGTCGCATATTTCTGAAATTACGTCTGAAATTTCGTGACGTTGCTCCCAACAATTTTACTCCTTGTTTTGAGTCGAAGCATACTTGAGCAATTTCCTCACACGTTTGAATTCCTTTTTTCGTCGTTACTCAGATTTTGGACTGGGGAGCATTAGAACTGTTCAAAAATAAGTAGCCCGTCATTAAACTAACGCCATCCTATATTAACGCCGCAAAAAAAAAAAAAAAAAATCAACAAAAAATCAGTCAGCCAAGACAAAAAAATACCTTGTGGCGCTTTGGATAGACTTCCCCAAGCCAGCCGAAAGCAGCTAGCTTGCTAGAGCAAACGCAATCCGGTTTTTCGTCACAGTTCGTCAGCAGTCAGTACACGAGACGGTAAGGGCATTTTTGGCCCGTCAGGTTGTGCAAAATTGGCTAGGTTAATTTTCTTTCCATTCTGGTACAGAAAGTCAGAGACAAGGGTCAGCCAAAATGTTCCTAATATTGCACAACCGCTCCATGATTGGCGAAAGGACAAAACAAGTCTGCGTGTGTCATACATACTTTTGACCGACCCAAATGGGAAAATTCGCCTTCCCATCCCACCAAGCTCCATACTCCAGCTCTTGTTGAGCTAACCACATTCATTCCAGCAGGAAGTCCATTGCCCATTAAGATTAAGAACTTTCTAAGCAATACACACTTTTTCGTGCCTTCCTCGGCGATCAAAAACTGTAAAAAGCTCCCAAGCGGCCATAGTAACTGAGGGTGAGCTGCGTAGCTGCTCCAGAAAAGCCAGCCAAGAGTTGGTAATGATAACATCCGTATTACCGGATCGTATACGCGTTATGCAATCAGTCGTCAGGTGCGAAATTCGAGCTCCTCCTACCCGGATGTTTATATCCCAGGCTCCTAGATCCTGCATCTTGGTCACGAAACAAACCCAAACCGACCATTAACCATGCGATTTACGTTAAGCGTCACCAGTAAGCGATTTCATCGGTATACTTTTTCTTTTTGTTTCTTTCTATCAAAAGTTGTTGTCTTTTTTATCAACATAACGTCCCAGAAAGCGCCAACAACCAAATACGAAGGTGCCAACAGGCCATCCATCATAAATAGCAAGAATTAAAGCAAGAGGCTGGCGCCAAACATAAACGATCTTTTTGCAAATGGCTCTTCTATATCTTAGCTTGATGGGCGGACAACAATACAGCAAACGCCAACATACTTTTTCTAACCCATCCCAACATTTTCTTGCCCTGGGAATATTTATGGCCCTTATGCTGGTGGCAGGCAAAGTTGTGGTGTCCACCTTTCTTTCTTTCCTTGTATGCAAATTCTATTGCCATTGGACGTGCGGAACAGAAAGTATACATAGCACGTATAGAAACTATTGCGAACAACAAGTAGGAACTTGTACAAGAGCTTTCGATGCCCTAGCTGTGCCGTACGAACTTGGCTATGCTGATAACATTTCGTATGTCAACGTCCTTGCAAGCCTTTAAACAATTTTTATTCTATTTTTTTTTAGTTTGTTAAAAATAAAATAATACTGAAAATCTTGCACTCTCTTGAAACATGGTTTGAACATGACGGCCTTGAGCAAGGACGGCTTGAGTGCTGCTGGACATACGTCGACTACTTAGCTCACGCGAACCTATCTCAGGTTAGTTTGGCACCTTGTGCAATTCCTTGACGCTGTACCCCATCCAGATTTCTCTCAACATGCGACAGCAGCAGAACTGAGATTAAAGGCAAGGTTTATGGAGTGATAGCAACTCGCTAGAAATTTCCAGCAGCAACAGCCGGATTTAAAAACAAAACAAAAAATCTCTCTAACTTAGGTCTTAATTCTCGCCCAGACCATGCAAAGTCAGGCATCAACACCTCCCATAAAGCAGCATTAGAAAAACTAGCCAAAAAAAGTAAAAGGTTAGCATAAGGAGCCCGGAAAGTTCCTGAGAGTTGACGTCACGTATTTACTGGTAAAAGTATGCAAAGGTGATGGGTGAAGATGATCAATAAGGATTTGAAGGAGGATCTTTCGATGCGATGCGCCTTTCCTTTTCCTTCGGATAGAACATTCCTCAACTTTTAGGAGCAAATGCTTGAGAGAATCGTTTCCGTAAAAGCTTGCGCCACTCAGTCACAGCAGCGCGGATATGAACGGCAATTGATGAGAGCAGAGGTCGATTGGTCGAGCCAAATATGCACTGAAATCCGCGTTACTCTTAAAGATGCAACATGTTTTGGCTTACATTATTCCTGAAAAAGAAAAAGAAAAAAGACACACGCCTGGAAAGTGTCTAATCTGATGGTCCTTACTTGTTCCCAGCAACTTGAAAAACGTTCCTTCCCAGTTTTGTGCTCTTGGCACGTTTTCCTCTTGGTTTTTACAAAGAAATGCAACAATTAAATGCGCGTCTAGAACGATGCGGGCAGGTGTCAAGGATCTCTTGCGCGTCGCCTCATTAACGTTCGCCCTGACTTACTCACAGCCCATCGTCTGTCATCGTCGGCAAGTCCCCATATGTTTCTAGAAAAGATGAATATACGAGTCTTACGCATTAGAGGAACAACTACCCCATTAATTTCAAATTCGTTCTGCTTACGGTATCAACGCTGTGCTCAGTAGTTGACTCGCCTGTAGCCGCTTTAGTGCAAAAAAGAAAAAAGGAGTAGAGGATTGGGTATACACCGGGGACGTCGACACTAACACCACTTCGCTTGGCAAGTTGAAAAACCTGATTTCTGTTTGCTAGCTTTTGGATGCGGTTAAGACGCCTTTCTTGAACAAAAAAAGAGCGCAATCTGTATCCTCGCTCTTCTTCCTTCTCTTCGTCTTACAGGCTATTAGCTAAAGTCCCAGTCTTCCCAAGTCAGAAATTGTTTTCGAAATGAGGACCGAGTGTTTCAACAGTGAATTTCCCCACCTTAATGGTCCCACCACTTCGTAATTAACCACCTTATTCTCTTTGGAATTAATAAAAAACTATTCCAGATATCCGGGACTTGTAAGCCGTTGCTTAAACACTTTGTCCTTAGATTCCTAGCGAGAGAAACGAAAAAAAAACGTCAAACGAGTGAGACCATAGTCAAGTTGCTCGTGTGACAAGAAATAGAGATGACATGTTGATGGCAGTTTCAACCACCCGTAGGAGCCAGGTGCAAAAGTTTATAATTACTTGGCTTTAGAAGCTTGGGAGTGTTAAACAGTTGAATTAAAGACAGTATAAAAATGCTTCGGAGAAAGGTACATACAGATGGAGAGTGTAGGCGTACAAAAAATACTTGGGCTATGAGGCCAGCTGTCGTCTCTCTTCTGTGGCACTTATACAGCAACAGCACAAGGGGTGTAAACAACAATTAACAAACGCCCATCTTCAAAAAGCAAGAGAAGAAACTTTTTTTTTTTTTTTTTTTTTCTTTCTGATATCCGGGTCAAGCATGACCCCTTGTCTTCCTTTTTATAGTTCTTCTTATAAAATCTTAGAAAAACGTTCTATATGCACAAGTCGTAGCAAGAACTGATAAGCAAAGGGATTTTTTCTTTTATAAAGTGAATTGGGAAATGAACTAAAGGCTGGCGAGGGTCCAGCTCAGTTTTGGCTGGGTCCATCCGTGCGAGCGAGGAGACTAAACAAGCTCAAAACGATCGTATACACGCGAGTATGTGCAAGTCTAGAAGCCAACAGGTAACATCGCCAAGAAATTTCTTTGAGAAAGAAATGCAACAAAAAAGGCCTTATTATCGTTTAATGCGATGCAATTGTCAAGAAGAAAAACATGCGCGTAGTTATGACGTTCTAATCTCGAGCGACGAAAAAAACGAAGCTCTGTAATTATTGCTCATTAAAGCAGTCCCCACGTCCTTTACTGTTCCTGTTCGCGAAATTGCTGAAAATTTTTTTGGGGACTGTTTCCTCTGCATCGTAGCAAGGTAAAAAGTAAACATGCATTCTATAGACACCCTGCTCAAATGGATACTGGCTTCCTCGCCCATTTCTCAGCGGACTGACAGAGTGCCATCCCAGTGATGTTGCTAACACCTGTGCTTAGTGGAGCTGAACGAGATATACGTGAAAGATAGAAAGGTTTACTTACCTGTTTCCTTCCCGGGAGTGGATGGAAGATCATTTTCAAGCATCCTTTCTTTCCTTTTTTTTGGTTTTTGGTCCTCTGCCTAACCCCATACCATGGACGAGGTTTAGATGGGTTTAGCTCAAATGGCTCAGGTGCTGTAAACTTTTCATCACACACGCGCACACCTGTGATCCTACAATGTTGTTATAGTTGGTCCGGGGGTAGGGTTAAGATAATGCTGTTTTGGTGCTGTACCTGCGTGCAAGGCAGCTCTGGGCGCGGATCAGACAAGATGCATACTTTATCAGTATCAGTAAATGCATTTTTCATCAGGCACAGCAGAGAGAGAGAGAGCTCAAACATCTGCCCAGAAATGAGAGACGATATTGCCCTGGAGTCCAGGAATCTGAACTGCAACGATAAATCAAAGGCAATCCACGCATTAATTCCTGGAAATTATATCCTTGATAAGCTTCACAACTCTACCGTCTACCCTTTTTTCTATTTTTATCTTATTTTATTTGCTATCCATTTTGTTTTCATTTGCTTATTTTCCATCCATTTTGTATACATAAAAAAATGGGCAGAACCGTTTAATCTTCTCTCGCGGTCGCATCTCAATACCCCGCATGGGCACACGCCGTTCCACTTAGATTGACACGCTTTGCAATTCTGGCTTGGTTTGGTCCCGGACTTGTCATTGTTCCATAGATGAAAGCCATTGCTAGTCCAAGAAGCAACAATTCCTGTAGCAAAATCGGGCTCCATGGACTGAATATCCATTCTCAGGGTTTGGATTATAATTGGTTTTTCTTAGCACGAA
The DNA here is from genome assembly GCA_003724045.1 of Lepidurus arcticus. NCBI lineage: Eukaryota > Metazoa > Arthropoda > Branchiopoda > Notostraca > Triopsidae > Lepidurus > Lepidurus arcticus. The sequence continues at coordinate 75,329 of RJJA01000260.1, read as the reverse complement.
AAAGGATTCGCTGTACTCAAGAATAGCAAATAAGACCAACAACAAATAAATAAATAAAAAAGAGCGAGCTTATAACACGCCGTATAATCTGGGACCATAGAACCATTCATCACCCAAGTCGGTTGCCAAGTGCCAAGCTCAAAACTGCAAAAGTCGCGTTCTTGGGGAAACAATTGCTCAGCTCTTGTTGTTGCACTTTTCGTTCCTTTGCTTTACTTTATTATGCCCATGTCAGAAAACGAGGTTACAGCGGCTATTCTCGGGACTCGTGATTCCCCTGTTGTCTCTCGCATAGCACAGGACTTTTCGGTAGGGGTTTCGAGACCACTGCCAACGTTATATATTTTTTTCTTTTTTTTTTCTTGTGGCACGCAGTCTCTATACTTAAGATCTTGCAGCTGCGGTTGCCGAGCAAGCAAGAAAGAAAGAGCAGCAAAAAGATGCTGGGCTGGGACTTTTCACGCAGACGCTGACCTCTTTGCGGGGCTTGCGGGCTGAACGCCATATTATATACACTCATGCCGCATAATATACACACATATATATATTACGCACACATGGATGTGTGTAGCAAAGCCACACCTTAAATCATAAAGGCCCTCGTCTTACAAAGTAGTCTTTTGAGAAACCGATGTCTTCATAAGAAAAACAATATAAAAGGATCAGGAATTACTAAAAAGAAAAATAGTAATAAATAATAAATAATCAATTTAAAAAAGAAAGAAACTTGGTCAAAGATACCATATTTTGGTTGGCTGTGACGTTTTACCCAGCAGGGGTTTAACAAAAACCTTGGTGCCTTGAGGAGTCTCCCAAATAAAGCAATTCTGTTTTTCCTAAGGAAATATCATTACGTGAGAGCGTAGCCAAGGAATAAGCACGATTCTTGGAATCGAATCCAATGAATCAAAACCACTAACCCCGTGCACTGCGTTTGAAAGTGCCGCCAGATGTTAAAAAAAACGGGTACACAGATGTGCCGCTTCACTTTACGAAATCTGTTGCAGTGTGACAAATTAGAATTGTTTATATAAAAGAGTCTGCTGGTTTTATTACCCTTGTACCAACCGGAGAATGAACTAATGAAATAGGGAGGTAGAAAGACTTATCAAAGATAAGGAAAGGGGAGGGTAATAAAATATAATTGCAAAAAGATATATAAAAACAAATAGATACTGCGGTACCACAGCACAGCCCTATGAAGGACGTGATCTCTCTTAAGATACTGTTGTCACTTTGAGCTTCCGTTATGACTATAAATTAGATTCCCACGAGTGGGTCGTACAGCTCTACGACAAGGGTGGAGAAAAAACGTGGCCACGGGCAATGTTTTCAATCTAAAGCTTCATAGTCCAGATATATGGCGCTAACATCTTTCCACCTGCTGCTCCAACCTGTTGTTTTAACAACTCGGAAATATCCCTGCCACAGTTATCAACAGTCCTGAGACACTTACTGCTCGCTGCTACTGGCAATCCGAACATAAATGTTTTAAACGATCTAGCTTCTAGTTATACTTGTCACTTCATAAAGCGTAAAGAACCTAAGCTATTAAATAAAGAAAGTCAATTTAAAACAAGATCACACAGAGGTAACTTTTGATGTCACAGACGTATCAGTCTTGAGGCGGTACTGTACAGCGAACTTTGTTTACCCTTTCAGCACTTAAGTAAACAGTAACCATGGTAACAAGTAACGAACCCCATCACCACGACTGTATCCACGCCTCTATTCTCTGACAAATCCTCTAGGGGCGTAGACACAAGGACAAATCGACAATAGTACTACGGTGTACCCGACGGACTACGAACCCCGGCTTAAGGACTGCAACCCTCTGAACCTAACCTAACCTAGTCCGTAAGTCGGGTACATCGTAGTCCTCCTGTCGAGACGTCCTTGTGTCGCGTTGTCACCCCCTATTCTCTGACCAAAAAGTGTTCCAAGCTTATACATCGTAAGACTGCTACTTAAAAAAATGTCTTAGAATCATGTAGTCTACACGCATCCATCAGAATCTCAATATGTGATTTTGGTGGCTATAGTGTCCTTTAAGCAAGATCCCTCACTATGAGATCTGTTAGCACGCAAACGTGTTTATTTTTATTATTATTTCTAAAAGGCCTCTACCTAAATTACTGACTAAACCTGCTAGTTTACTTGCTATCTGCCAGCAGCAGTCCCTGTTGGCCTAGACGAAGGTAAAAGCTAAATATGGTAGACATAAGATCATTTTCCTCGCCTTCCTTAAATCCATCGCAAACCGAAGCCTAAACCAACGAAACTCGATCGCGCTTGTCTGCCAGCCAAAGGTTGCTGAAGCTTCTTTGCAGCTGATGTGTGTGTATGTGTGCATAGGTCGGGGGGGGGAGCGAACAGGGGGGCTGGGTGGTGGGGGTAGATAAGTATTACAGTGCATACACGCAGCAGCTACAAATCTGCCCCCACACATTTACGGATTTAGGTAGAAATGTAGGCCTCGTGCCAGGAACTCCCATGCATCGTGTCGTCTGACTTGGAGTCTACCGGTCCTACTCTCAAGGGGAAAAAAAATAGACAACACGGAAGGTAGACTGGTACTATTAGCCAAAAGATATATACACCCAAGGGAATTTATGAAGTGTACGTCTCTTTTTGTGTTTTTAGTTTGGTGGGGAGCAATATTTTAGATAATACAGTCATCCAATCCAATGCTGAATAACACGTAATAAGTTGAAAGAGTTTGACGTATGGGAGAGATAACAAAAATAATTTATGCTAGTTAAGGTCGGACCGAAACGATCCGGGTTTACCGATATATCTGTTGAGTGTATAAGGGGGGAAATGCCCTGGGGCCATTTCCAGTTAGAATCTCGAATGAGTGATGAGCAGGCAGGTGGCGCGAAGAATGCGGCGAGTCACGTGGGAAGAGCCCCTTTTGGCGTGCCAGCTTTTTAAGGGATCCATATAGACAGATAAGGTTTTTTCTTTTTTACTCCTTTCTTCCACGTCAGTTTTCAAAGCTTTGGAGCTGCCAAAACCCACAATATTCTATAAGGGCTCTTGATTCACGTTGGCCACAACTACTAGAGCCCACCTTGCAGCCAAAGCCATCTTTACCTTCTTGGTCGCGACGATGACGAAGCACCAGCGGGGAAATAGGTCTAACTTCTTCATTATTCCCTAGCAAACTGTTGTGATAGGATGCAAACCCAGGAGTCGGATCAAGAGCTCTAAAAAAGCACTCGGAATATACATAAAAGACACGACCGATGGATATGGGCATATGCGTGTAAAAAAGACGCTTTGGGGGTCTCGGTGTGGGACCTTGGAGGGAAATTGATGGCCGGGCAGAGCTGTCTTTGATCACCATATTTCATTGGCCCCAAAAGAGACAGATTGTATGAATGACCCTCCCAACCAAACAAGTAGGTGAGTTGTGTGCTTTGTGAAAAGCACACCGCCACTTTGTGGACTTGAAAGAAACCGTTTCCATTTTCCAGCAGTGCGCGGATTCGGCGTGAGTTTTATTTTATTTTTCTTACTCCATTCAGGGGGTTCGGACGAGTTGAAGTGAGGTGAAGTCATACCGCGGGATTTGCTTGTTTCTTTTTGTTTCCGTCACGAAGTGGCCCTCACTGACCTCTAACGATCCTAACCGGGTGGTCCCACAAATCAGCAGCCGCGCCGAAGAAGACAGGAATGGAGGTATTCCCCAAGATCATTTCATACTTGCAGGACAGGAATGGAGCACACAAAGTGTTCCTTCTCTTTTGCTCGGAACGGTCTTGAACCCAACCTGTTATCTGTGTCAGCGATACGTGGAGAAGAAAGATCCCGTATGAAGCACCACATTACTTTTGGCAGTATCAAAGGGTTAATTCGCCTAAGCTATTTACCTTTGGGACTATCGTGGTGAGGGAAAAAGGTGAGACTTGAGATATCATGTAAGATGGAATCCGGGTGGTGGGACTCTGCGTCCGCATCGAAAAGTCCATCTTAACGGGACAAACCCAACACCCTTTTTTGCCTTGGATCCGTTTCAAGGTGTATTAAGCTTGGAACAGTTTCTCACAGAAGTTGCTTTGCGATGTTGCAAGCCAGGTTCCGAGTTCCCATTAACGTTACACTGCATCAGCTTCCATGAATTTCCAGATTGTTCTCAAAGTCTGTTAAAAGCCAAAGTCAAAGGATTCCGCTTTTGAGGTTTGCTGGGCTTGTTCTCCTGATAATGAAGGGCGTTACGGTTCCGTCAACCAACTGGTTTCCATCAAGTCTTCAATGAAGTTATTTTCAAGGAATAATAAACAATCTGGAACTTGTACACCGTTGCTGGCGTGCTGCTGCACAATGTTGAGAGTATCAGATGTGAGCAACGTAATCGATGGCCCTTTATAGCGGTATACACCGCTGCCTGATGTGAATGCAAATTCAATGACGGGGGAGAAAAGACCCCGTGCAAAGATGAGCGCTTCCCGCCCAAGATGATGACGTAGGCTTTCAGGGTGAAGGCTTTGGCGTACGCATAATAGATCTTCTGTTTCCTTTACAACGTCTTGCCTTGCATAAATAAAAACACTTTACGCTCCCTAGAGTGTTACGGCCGCACAGAACGGTAGGCTAGAGAGCCCCTGCTGTTATAAACAACGTATTATTTGCTGTGCCAGTCTATGACTGGGACAGCTTATAGTATATCGGTTCGAATTGTAGCTCGTACTGTATAGTATTCTCACCATAAACAGATTGTAGCGTCGGGTTACAAAAAGGGCCAATAATCACTTATTAAAATTAGGAATCCAAATATATCCGTCCAATGTACAACATTTTGTAACCATGTTATTGTTTTGTTGTTTGTTTTGCAATATAGGTGGCGGTGGAGCTTCGCTAATCTCTACGCTACAAAACTGCACAAATGAAGGACAACAAGTCTTCGTGCCTTTCATCGCCAACAATTCATGCATTTCATACTGCATGTGTAAGGTAAGCCATGCCACCCTCTATAAGCATCTGTTTTTACTAAATCTTTACATAAACTCGTGTCGTGTCCATCTCATAAAAGAGAGCGAGCAAAAAAACGTCATTCTGCGAAAATAACTGCACAGCTGACGGTTTATTTGCTGTTTCGTCTTCCGCAGTAACTTCACACAGGACAGAAGAAGCTCAGCGTCTGTTTGCATTGTCTTCAACTTTGTCTCTCTTTGATCGCATGGACAGATTCCAGGTAGCAAACCCTTTTCCCCCAGATCCCTGCGAGAAGGGGGGCATACGTTTCTAACTTGTCTTTCCTGCAAATAGAGCAATTCCATTACTCGGTTTGGAGCAGGTTGTCTGAATATCCCTAGCGACAAGACAAAGTCCCTTTATCGAAAGTCCCGAACCAATCGAAAAGGGATGTTCCCGGTCTTTCACATCAATTAAATAATAGGTCCTGCGATAAGAATCGCCAAGTCTTTCTACAGGCAGTAGCTATTAGCAGAAGGACATACGCATTTAGTTGTACACTCGGGGGTGCAATGATGCGAATCGCAAGCACGGGAAAGTTCCAAGTCCTTCTTTCCATTGTTTCCTTTCTTCACAATTCTTTCCTCTTTCGATTGTACCCTGCTTTTCACCTGGGACATTGTGCTGTATCCCACTCTGATTTGGTAAGACGATAACAACATGCCACACACCACACGTATACATCACTTGCTTCCTGCAATTTACAAACGGGTACCGTTCCTGGCTTGTCATCCAGGAGTATTCAGACAGTTTCCCGGTAGGAGGGGCAAGCAAACCGACGGGACATCTTTCGTTTGTAGATTGTAGTGTACTTTTTGCGTTTCACCCCCAAGACAATCGGGGAAGGATATGAAAAGTTTGAAACTTGTACCCTGGCAACTTTAGCGGCGTACTTCAGGGGCTTGGCAATATGCAGAAATGTCGCCCCCTGCTCCTTTGGTCGTCTATCTGTCTTCATCTGATAAGCATCAGCCTTTTTACTTGAGCTTCAACTGTCAGCGCGACGAGTATAAGACGTGAATTACCTTTCGGCCAATTTGGCCCCGACTATAAGGACAGCAAGAAGCCACCATACAGCGCAAAACTCACTCCGACAATGCGAAAGGTTAGGTAGGTACCTTACCATCTTTTACTGTTGAAGCGAGTAAGGGCAATGTTATACCCATATTGAAAAAGCCCCAGCACCCTGCAATCTTCTTCAAGGAAAGAAGTGTTATCCTGTCATCTGTGGTTTACAAAAACTCGAAAACACAAATCTTGTCCATTCGCGGGGTTTGACGTCCAAAGTTATTGCTTTTCCAGGAGGAATAAAGAGATGCATGTCTTTTTCGGTATTTCTAAGAGCTAAGTTATTTCGTAATGTTTGTTTCAAACCTCCTTAACAGGTTTTTGACTTCGAGTAGGTAGAAAAGAGAATCATTTGAGATGTGTGTGTGTGTAGCTATACCTTGAAAAGCGTTTCCGGCTCCAAAAGCTCCAAAAGTGCTTCTGCTCTCCATTACCATCACCCTCCATTTGCATTCCTTGACCAGAACCCCTGGCCACTTACCACCCCGGCCTGGCAAGGCAATGATAAAGACTTTGCTGCCAGCCTATATATGCTATCTACTGCCTAGCCGCAACCCAAACTTAAGAACCCCCTCCACTCATTTTCTCGGGCAAATTGTTAGTATTGTAAGAAAAACCAACTACCTTCCGACTCATTTACCGCGGCCCGTAAACAGAAACCTGCGTTTAACTGGGGTTGGCTCCGACAACAGGCAAAGAGCGCCGAGGCTCATGTTCTTGTCATTTTCGCAAGTTGTTTCAGGTCGGTACAAACAAACCAGCTGGCTTGCTTGTCCCAACCAGTCCCTACCCCCCTGAATCTCCATTGAGGAACTGTTCGTGTAAGACTGCAAAATCAGACTTACGGCTGAGAGGACAGGCCAAAGTGGTTTTTGACTGGACGAGCGAAAAGGAAGTACGATAGGCTTTGTATTGCTCGTTTCCCCATGCTTCCCTTGTCTCACCGGCCGTCTTTAAGCTCCGTTCGCACAACAACCAACAAGAGAGTTGCCTTTTAACAATTAACTAGCGGGAAACAAGCCGCCGCCTTGTGACGGGAAGGGGAAAAAGAGCTGTATCATAATGCGCAACTCTTTTGTCTGTCAATACAATAGAGCTCTTGATGAGACGGTCGAATGAAAGGCCTGACCCTGTCATTCAAAAAGCTTATTTAAAACCACGTGCCTGTCCCGCTCTCTTCAGTTTAGGTACACACGAGTCAAAACAGTCAAGTACGCACTTGAAATTTTAACATATATGCGGGAAGACGGGAAGGGAAATCCGTTGAAGCCCAACTCTACTTTCCAGAACCGACCAGTCCGAACAGCAAAGAAAATAAATAAAGAATAAAAAACGAGAAGTTCACGCTTTAAATATCTTCGAATACTTGTCAGTTATGCTAATCAGGCTTAATGTCTAGGCTCCAGGCCTAGAGAAAGAGTAGCAGGGGACTTACACACAATACACACACACCGAGCTTATTGGGTAGAGCAGACAGGACCCAACAGTCGCATTTGTCATCCGGAGCTGGTGCAGGAAGAACCCACCATATGCGGCCTATAAGGAACCCGCATTAAAAACCAGCACAGCTGCATAAGCTTCGGTTTTTTTCCTTAGAAAAACGTATTAACCCTTCCTTCCTGTGGTTATATGACCAAACCTGTCTACCTACCCTATGTGAAATTGATAAAGGGTCTGAGCCAGGTTCGGTTTTTTTTTTTTTTTTGCTGTTGTGTGTTGCTTCATCCGCACCCGTTCCAGCCACGGCAGAGAAGAAGCCCTGCACCAAACAAGCACATCATGCGGAATTTGAAAAGGGCAAAAAATGTTAAAAAAAATAGAGAAAACTGTCTTGGTTTTAAAACGAGGCACACCCCCTACTGATGACTTCTTGTTCGGCGGGCAAACATACTTGGTTCAACTAAAGGGAGTTCTTCGTAGGGAGTCGCCAGGATAACCTGACATTTCCCTTTGTCAAGAAAAACGCCGTTGCTCCCAAGTAGATATACCTGCCGCGCGGATTTCCGACAGGATCTTGGTATACTTTTGGGCTTGCTTTTGGGGGAAGAATGTTTCAGCACGGAGTTTTTGGGGGGCTATTAGACCTCCCAACAGGCTCCCCCGTCGTACTGATTGCAATAGAAACTCAATCACAGTAAAAAGCGATAGAAAAGAAAAATCAGACCCATTAATCTTTTACCTTTTAACTAGCCTGTTTTGCCAATAGACGTTTTTATGCTTGTTACACGCTATAGCGTAGCTGGAGATCCCAAATAGGCTTATTGCTCACAAACAATCAGATTGACAAGCGCGGTTACTCTTGGAACTTTTCATTCTTGTCGGGAAGAGAAAAAGACCGAATTGAGCCAGCCTCTAAACCTTCCTTTTTTTGTTGTTTCCCCCAGCCAGGTTTATAAATTGGAGGTGTGGTACTTAACAAAAGAATGTGAAGCATGGGATGGGGAAAGGAGAGCGGTCTTGGTTCGGATTTGTTCCGCTGCTCTACTAAAGGACACAAACCAAATAGGCGAGAGGGTCATAACACGCCCTTGTGCAATTAGGAAGACAAGAAGAAGCTTTTAGATCCTTTCCAGATCTTGTGTAATGTCTTGCGGGGTCCCCTTGTACCAAGCCTCTCTTTTTCCCTTCCAGAAACTGATAAGACATTCAAATGACCCTAAAGAAGCTTAGATATATGTCAAAAAGAAGCAAAGGGGCAAGAATGGCGCGCACGCGGGGCTGTCAACAAGCTCAACCGTGCGAACCACACACCGACAAAAATTGGTACCTCCTCTAAACCAAATGTTCGCTGTGTAGCCTCCCTCTCCTTCGCATGAAATATCTTAAATTGACCCAAAATCGCTTCCAAGATAAGGAGTTTACAAGGTCTGTCTTGTGTCTTGTAATAACTACGCTAGCCGTGCCGTTATGGTGGTTTGAAAAAAAAGTATCAGGTTTCAATTATTTTTTTTCCTTTGGGGGTGGGGTTCGCCCAATTAAACTTTCAGTGCTGGGGACTACATAAAAGAGCACCACTCTTGCTGAGCAGCTTATCGTTTGGCCATATTAAGCTCTTCAAAGTGTCCATGTTCGCCTCTCTGGCTTGTTCCAAAGCCCAAGAAAGAAGCCCTCCCCAGACTTACTTATGGTTGTCATGTTCGATGCACAGGTGAGCTCGCCTTGAGAAGATTTGCTGTACCGGGAAGAAAGGCGTAACGTGAGCCTTGACCATACAGTGCACCCCACACCACCAAAGTTTTCATACAACATCGTATGTGTTCCCAGCTTCCCCAGGTTGAGTTTCTCCCTTATAAACCCCTTTCCTTGACTTGGGGCAAAATTGGCCGACATCCTGCCTTGTCAGCTAAAAGCGACTTTGACAGTCATCTCTAGTAAAAGCACGGCAAACCTAACTCGCCGACAGATGCATTTCAGGCATTTTTTATTTTATTTTTTACAAAGGTTAGTATTTTTTTTCTATTTTGGCTCGAAAATTTTGCCTTCAGTAACAAATAAATATTAAAAAGATGCTTCTGTAGGGTAATGTTTTGGAAAACAGAGTTTGATTGCCTTTCATTATGCAGATTCATTATGATATTTTTTTGGCTGCCTCGTTTCGAAACACAAAATGTTTATTATAATCAGAGACTGAAATACCCGAGCCTTGAAGAGCCAGGTGTGCAGCAGTAATAGCAGCATCTCATGGAGTCGCCTTGTATTTAACAAGGAATGCTTTTATCATAGCAACGTGTTCCTATTATAACTTCTGTCAGTCTTTTTGCTTTTTGTATGTCTGTGTTTTGTTTTTCGAAAGCAGGGTTTGTCCTGCTAGTCCTTTTAAGACTATAGATTCGCGGGAATGAGGTCCGCCTGGATGGTCAAAGCAATAACAAGCAGCATCAAATGGATGAAATGGAGAACAGATGGTCTGCCTGTTTACTTTCCTCCAAATCAGCGACACGCTAACGAATGTGGCTTGACAAAAGCCAGACAAGTTATCGCATAAGTTACGATATGATGTGTTTCTCAACCGGACACATTGCGACCGTAAAATATGACTGTGACATGACGTCATCATACAATTTCTTACGTGCTGTAGCCACCTTTTTATAAAAGAAACAAGGGAGGAAAAAAGTCTTCATATACCCACGTGTCAAATTAGGAATGCCCATAAACAACGCGGCCTTTTTTTTCTTTTAGTTCTTTTAATGCTATGAATTCTCCTAAACACACAAGAATATATAGTTAAATTATTCAGACAAGAACGACCCCACCTTTACTCACAGGTGTCTTGTAATCTACCCTGGCCTTTCGGTTAAACTTCTTCAAGGGTTAGCCGCGGATATAAGAATAGATCTTTTCGTCTTTCTGGCTTTTTTAAGCCTTCTCTCTTTCCGGGGTAAATTACACCGCTTTTTTTGGCTGCTATTATGCCTGTTGGCCGTGGGAGCGCAAAAAAATAAATACAAAAATGCAAGTGTGCGGTAGGGCATTTTTTTACTGCTGCTGCCTTAGCTAATTACCTTTGTTGAATCAACGTGTAAAAGAGGTTTCGGCTTCGTTTCTCTCCCGTTCTCATCAGAAGACATGCCCAACCAGCTGAAAAAATCACACAAAGCCCCGAATTAGCCCAAGTGTTTTCTTAACGAAATACCTAAACATTCTTTGTCTATTTTGGTAGAAAAAGAAAGAAAGCCTAGTTATTACCTTATCAGCATGAAACCTTTCCTAATTTTAATAAGGAAAAAATAGATTTTCTAATGATTTTTTCTCATATTTTTCTAATGATTTTTCTCATATTTTTCTCATATTTTTCTAATGATTTTTCTCATATTTTTCTAATGATTTTTCTCATATTTTTCTAATGATTTTTCTCATATTTTTCTAATGATTTTTCTCATATTTTTCTAATAATTTTCTTTTTCACAGAATGGATACGTGCAGTGCGAAAAACAGTCTTGCCCGAGTAATCACGGCTGTCACATGTTCTTGCCAGACAAATCCGAAAACTGTTGCAACGTTTGCAGAGGTAAGTTCCACCTTGTATTAACTTTACACCTTAGAGAGAGAGCTGTAATAAGCACAGACGGTACCCAAAATGCCCCAAAGTCATTAAGACAAAAATCCTTGGCTGGCACCATAGGAAGCTTCTTGATAGTGCTTATCATGTTGGCAGAGAATTTGCTTAATGGAAGGCCCCGAACAACAAAACCGGCAGGAAACCGGGGAGGAGGAAAGCTTAAATGTCGACTAATGTTTGGTGTCCATGACTGTAGACACATGGAAACAATGGCGTTTCTTAAAACGCAAGCGATCCAGAAGGGAAAAAGCTTCATTAAGCATTTTCCTTCCCTGTCCTATAACATATTAACGTCTTTTCTACAAAACGTGTGTGAGGTCTCCAAACTTTAAATGCGTAACACTCATTTTCTTGTGGCCGAGCCGGCAGCATTACTCCATAAAATAGCACAAAACTATTTGGTAGGTTAAAAAAAAAGGTTTGAGGCAACGTCAAAAACCAACATTTCCACACGCAACCATCGCGCCAGATTATAGTATTCATTTTTTAGCCTGTTTTTAACGTTTTATTTTTTTCTAAACAAGTTCTAAACACAGGGGCCCGAGACGGTGACAAGGCCCCCCTCCCCCCCCCAAGGACTTGTAGAGCGCGGAGGTATAGAGCACACAAAAGAAAAGGGAGAATAGCATCCTATTAGCAACTACAGACTCAGGAGCAAAGCTGGGGAGGAGTTCACAAGTCTATAATTATCGGCCTACGCGCGGACACGGCAAATGGCTCTTCCCCCCCCCTGTTACTTACTCGGGGTTCGGGTTCGAGTCCTAATGACTGAGTTGTCTGTGTCTTATATCTCGGCGAAACCAGAACCGATTGACAGACATGGCTCTAATAGATGTTCCTTAATGATAGGTTGGCCTGAGCTTTGTCTTTTCTTTAGCACAAGGCGAACATGCCAAATACCCCGCTCTTTGCTCTGTTAATAGAAAACCACTTCCGCTGCAGTTTGACTAATCGCGAACTCGGAAAGTCTCAATCATATCGGTTTGCGGTTCTAGGTTGCGAACATAACGGGGTACACTATCCCAGTGCAGCCGAATGGGCTGACGCTGGAGACGCTTGCCGTGTTATGACCTGCCAAAGTGGAGTCGTGACCGTCTCCAGATTGACCTGTCATGTACCTTGCGATCATCCCTTACCACCGCGACCTGGCGAGTGCTGCCCAAGATGCCCAGGTAATTAAACCTTTCTTTATATTAAAATAAATAAATTTATTAAAAGCATAAAAGTATATTGAGCATGAAAGCATATGCGTAATTGTAATTGTAAGCGTAAGCGTAAGCGTAAACGTAAGCGTAAATGAGCATAAAAGTATATTGCGTATACATTTGTGTATAAATGACGCATAAAATACGTATATATATATATATGTATATTACGTATAAATGAGTGCACAATTACTATACATATAGACAACTCAATGAAGACCTACGTATGCGATTTATTTTAACGAGAAAAAAATAATATATTTAATGAAAACCATGGGTAATCTGCAGATTGCACCTTCCAAGGAAAACACTATCAAGAAGGAGAAGACGCAATTAGTAAGGAAGATCCTTGCTTGAAGTGTCGTTGCTACAAAGGAGGGATGTTATGTTCACGACGAGCTTGTCCCGTTCTAAACTGCCCTTCTATGATGGCCGTTCAACCAGTTGGCGCTTGTTGCCCCGAATGCAAAAGTAAAGAAAATCTTAGAAAATTGGTCAGGAAACTGAACTGGATTTGTTTAACTTTCCCTAAAGGTTTTCGCAAACTACTTGAGCTACGTGGAAGATGCTTACTGGGCGATAAAGTGCACGTAACAGGGTCGTGGTTTCACCCTGACGCTTGTACCAACTGTACTTGCCAAGACACAACCAGTGTGTGCGAGCGACACACCTGTCCTACCCCGGAGTGTCCGCGTGAAAGATTACAACGTGAACCAGGCGTCTGCTGTCCGACATGTCAACCAATATTAGATCGCAACGATCGCACACTTGCCAAGAATGAAAAACTGGCCACCAGCAAAGTTCAAACAACGGACTTGCCCGTTGTAACGGAACCGGCTATTGTCATGGGATGGCCAACTAAACCGAGACTACCCCTTAATTCTCTACCTGTCACCAAACCTCATTCCTGTTCCTTCAAAAACATAGTCTACAAGGTAAATGCTTATTGTGTACGTACACACAAAAACACTAATCTTCAAAGCAAGTCAAAGCTGGGAACGGATATAATGATTGCACGCTGGCTAAAACCGTTCTAGCAATTATCAATTGCGAAACTAACATGCACGCGGTTCACGTAAGAAGTTAAAATAAACCGGAACAAGCTTGCCCACGGCAGGCAACATAACATGTTTCACTTACAGAGCAGCATCCGTGCCAAAACCCGGTCAAACAGTTAACCGGGACGTAGACACAAGGACGACTCGACGAAAGGACTGCGAACCCCTAACCTAACCAAGTCCTTCAGTCGGGGTTCGTAGGTCCTTAAGTCGGAGTTTGTCGTCTTTTAAGTCGGGTACACCTTAGTCCTTTTGTCGAGTCGTCATTGTGACACGTTGCCAGTTCACCATCTACTAAGTCAAGGATCATAGTAGTGTTTTTAAGTAAATCTGTCATGTTGTCTAACAACCAACGAATTAATTTAACAAATTTTCTTAATAAGAACCACTCTTGTAAACGCACGAAATGACTAGTTTGAAGAAGAAGAAATGAGGACCGGACTGACCTGTTGGGTTTTGTTGTTGTTCTAGGATGGATCCACGTGGTCGATGGACGCGTGCACGTCTTGTACTTGTATCAAAGGCGAAGTTCGGTGTACCGTGAAGCAATGTCCGGGTCCGAGGCAGTGGCCTCCGCGAAGCGCAGACGGAAAGCTTAAACAATTCAACACAAAACTGAGTGATGCTAACCAAGCCTCGTGTCAGTCCGGTTTCCATAGCGTATTAGAACCTGGGCAGTGTTGCTCCAAATGCGTAGAAGGTAAGTCTGTCTGAAATTAATAACAACATAAAAGGATACACAAGTATCTTTCACGACCTGAGAACACGTACTCACTTCACTTCCAACTGGTTTGTTTGAGTCTCTCCTGACTCATCAATGTATCTATTTTTTTTCTATGTTCACATCATAGATGACGCAGTCTGTACCGTCTTTGGGGACCCCCACTACCGCACGTTTGATGGAAGAGTGTTTAATTTCCAAGGGGCTTGTAAATACTTGCTCACTTCGGATTGCAAAAACCAGTCCTTTTCCATCCGCGTCACTAACGATGCTCGTTCCAGTCAAACGTTTTCATGGACCAAGTCAGTTACTTTGCAGGTAGGCAATTCCTTCCCTTTCCAACAAAAAGAAAAAATAAGTTCGTATAAGCACCGGAGTTGTTACTCACCACTATACAACACAGATTATGGACCTTAAGTTGACATTGGGGCAGAAGATGAAGGTCAAAGTTAACCATAAGCGAATTACGCTGCCGTTCGTCAGCTTGGGAGTGTTGTCAGTCGTGCAAGAAGGCTATAGTGTGGTTGTTCGAACTAATCTAGGTAAAACAATGACAAATATATAGCCTGAATGTTTCGCAACTAAACGAATCTTAATAACAAAAATCAAAGGTGTCAAAATGGTGTGGGATGGAGACAGCTTCTTGGAAGTAACAGTGCCAGTTTCGTTTAAAAATAAACTATGCGGATTATGCGGGAACTACAACGGACGTAAACAAGACGATTTCAAGCTCCGCACTGGCAAACCCGCCAAAAGTATTATCGAGTTTGGAAACTCGTGGCGAATTGGCGGTATGAAGACGTGTTCGCGACCAGACCCTGTTCCTGGCTCTGTAAGTCATAAACTCTTTTCCTTAGTTTCAAATGTGCGATTACACAACTAATGTTCGTTTTTTATTTTATAAAGATTACGAGCTCAAATGCCAACGATACTAAAACTGCACGAGTGCCACTCTGTCAGCGTCAATGGGAAGTCCGCATTCGCGCTGTTCGAGAATGCAGTGCTCTGAAATCAGCTACGTTCAAGCCGTGCCATAAACGGGTTAGTCCTGTACACTTTTTCAAGTAAGTTACTCCGTGTTGAACATCCGTAGATTCCATACGTAATGCTTCTTCATAGGTCATGTTTGCTGGACATGTGCGAGTGTCCTACTGGCAAAAAATGTTACTGCGAAGCTTTAACTGCATATATCCACGAATGCAGTCGGGCAGGTGTTGAGATCAAGCCTTCATGGCGATCTGAAACTTCTTGTACGGGGCACAATTCTCCGATTGCTTAAATTATTGCAATTTATGATTTAAAAAAAAGAAAATCAGAGAAAAAGCGGCAAGTAAAACAGAATCCCGAGTGTAAAACCACTGTAAATATGTTATTGTACTTTCGAATTGCCAGTTGACAAAACGTTTCCTGTCTTTGGTTTTTCCTAACTTTTACATGTGCATTTCTGCAATTGCACCCGTTTGACACGTTATGGAGTGGTAAAATATCACTGCGACCGGGATATATACTTAAAACACGCGCAGAAGCTCTCTTCATGTTCCCCAAAGTTGGAGAAGAAAAGTTACTGCGATCTCACAAGTCAGCAGCAGATTGAGGATCGTTGCGAAAAAACAAATATAAATGGGAAATTGGAAAAGGCGAGTTAGAAAAAAAAGTAAACAAACCTTGCAAAGTTTGGTGAAACTTGCCATACGAGTTAGCCAAGTCAAAGACCTGTCCGTGTTCCAGGAACAAATGCCTGACTAGAAGGGAATCTTCATTCGTGGAACAAAATTGATACTTGTAAGATGTGTAGCGGCAAAATGTGAAGCGGGAATGCGGAAAATGTGCTATGCAAAAAAATCGTGACAAGTTGTCCTGTGATATCATTTGAAACAATGTCTTGAAAAGATTGTGAGATCTGAGAGTTTGTACGCGTCGGACTTCTGAGTATGTTTAACACCATTACTAAGTTTATAGAACGATTACGACAAAATTAAGGGGCAAGTTTTATGTACCATTATATCTGCTGACTTCCTTTGACAAACATAAAAGTCCCAAGACTGATCAACATCTATTGACCAATACAAGCACTAAAAAACGAAGGCAAGGAACGCATTTTTGCGTACATGAGAATAAAACATAATTTGGCGTTTTACTAAATCAATTCAAGACCAGTGGAGTCAATTCGTGACAGAATTTATGATAATTACTCCACTTCCATTATTATCTCCAAAGAATTAAGTTTAAACATTACTGATGCACGACCCGAATCGTTGAGCGGCTAGTTACCATAACTACACCTTCATCTTGTAAGTCTTTCAAAGCATCTTCAAACATCTCTCTCGTAATCAACTAATTATATAAAAAGGATGGTTAGCATTGTAATACTCCAGGAAAAGCAAGTAAATGTAGTGCTTACTAATGAAGAACCTTCTTTAAACTCGGCGAAAAGCTTCTGGAAATTCAAAGTACGGGCCTGGGTTTTGGTTTCTATGAGCTTCCTGAGAGCTTGAGCGATCTCCACGCGGCGTTTGCGAGAAGCACTGCTCAAGCCTGTGGTCAGGATTGATACGTCAATCTTGCCTGACAACGGATCTGTTGCGGATTGCTTCAACGCTTCTCGGTGGAGCCTGTAAGGTAAAATAAATATGAATAAAAAAAACATAATACAATTAATAAATATAATAATATAAACAAATAAATATGATTTATAGCATAATGTTAGTTTGAGTCTATACCTGTTAGCTTCCTCCACGTCAGCAACTTCCACTACTTCGGAGAAACGCACCTTAGCGTGCGCTTCCGCTAAGCGAATCAAGGATTCCAGCTGTCTTGGATAAGCCGACACTTGGCCACGCCCACTACCCACACGTCTCATGTCTACGTAGGCTTCCACAAGACGTTCAGAAGCTGCTTCGCTTAGCAAAGGATGAACGTGTTCTTTGGCGTAAGCCACGTAGTCACGGAAGAAATCCATATCCTAATCCACAACAAAAACAAAGTAAACATAAGAAACTGGACGTGACCCAAAAATAATATACAATATCCTGCTCATCTTCATCTTCTTGAGATTTGTAGTAAAGGGACACAAGATGTCTAGCTAAGCGGCGATCGTAAACTTCATCTTGGGGATCCAGCATTAGAAAAATAAGGTCAAATCTGGACAACAACGTATGCGGCAGTTGGATATTCTCGATAATGGTTTTGTTTTTGTTCCACTGAGATTCCACTGGATTCGCACCAGCTAACACCGAAGTGCGGGCGTTCAGCTGACAGATGATGCCAGCTTTCGCAATACTCAGTGTTTGCTGCTCCATAACCTAAGCGTTAATTTCAGATTTGTTTAATAACTTAATTTTATTATTATTTTATTTATTTTTGTTTTCATTCATTTTAATTAAACTTACTTCGTGGAGAATACTGCGAGTAGAATCATTCATCTTATCGAATTCGTCAATGCAACATACACCATTGTCAGCCAGAACCAAAGCTCCCCTAATATAAAAAGAAAAATATCATTACCATTACCAGTTGCATTTAAAGATGATTACGTCTGAAGAACTAATTGGCGAGTCTCAGGGTCCTTGGTAATATAGGCAGTAAGACCGACAGCAGACGATCCTTTGCCTGATGTATACTGCGAGCGCGGCATCAAGTTGTAAACGTACTGCAAAAGCTGAGATTTACTAGTACCAGGATCCCCACACAACAGAATGTTGACTTCTGCCCTAAAAGCGCCACGTCCCGTATGCAAGAAGTCCTTTTTGGTCCCACCAAAGAGTTGCAATAAAATTCCTTTTTTAATGTCCATATTTTCGTAAATGGAAGGAGCCACAGCGTGGGCCAAACGTTCATAGACATCTTCTTTCTGGGATAATTCCTTTAATAACGCAATCCGCTCTGGAGCAAACCGTGTTGCTTTCCTAACATATGGAAAAAATCAAGATTATTAAGTTAACAAAGGTAAAATGCATGAAAGTGGAAAGTTACCCTTCATGTTCTTCTCGAAGACGATGCGAGTCCACTTTCCGGAAATGCACAACATCAATATGAGTTTTGTATACCGAACGTACGTTCTGCATGCGAGGATTCACTCGCAGCGGCACTGCGCGATAAATTCCTGTGACGGTAACACGATCTCCGGCTTGTACTGCATCCACTAGGTCATTGTGAGCGTAAAGACTGACATTGTACGGTGTTTGGCCAGCCGGCATATCCCCTATAGCCACAAAGCTCAGTTATAAGGTTATGCAATTATGAAATTTAGTTACGAAATTACCTGGAGCTTCTTGCAGTTTAATTTGCTGCTTATCAGTGAATTGCGAGCGGTTATGCGTTAAGGAGAAGGAATGATTGGTGTTACAGTTCGTACACAGTGTCGGCTCAGTTATCCGTCCACGATCGATCTCAACCGTTACAGTAAAAGAGCAAACATTGCAGCGGAAAAACGCTTCACGCATCTCAGGAATGATGTTGGAAGTACGAATAACCATGCCACTTATGCTAATTAGTTGATCAATGTCTAAAAACACAGGATTAATATGACGAAAAATTGTTCATGACAAACTTAAGTATCGAACCTTCGGGGTTTAACGTTCGCATGTTCTTCGTCTTATCGGCATTATAGGGACGCACTTGTATCTGATGGGCTAGAACCACATCAGGGTACTTGTCGAAAAACATTTCATTGACGGCCATATCCAAAGTAGGAATGACTTCTTGAGGGTAGCAAATGAGCTGACGATACAACTCTGCATCAAAGGCACGTAGATGAGCGCAGTTTACATTGAGAAACGGCATTTCTAACGTAACGATCTCTTCTAGCTTTCGAAGATACAAAGGACGAGTAGAATCCAAATTCTCGGTCTGCTCGTCCTCTTCTGTGCGTGGTTCGATGAAGTCGAGGATGAACTTCTTGATCTTTCCCTTGCATTCGCTTACAACCACGTCTGTACCCCAAATCACTAATTGCGGACCAGCAGATTCCGGGGGACCGTCCATTTCCATGGGCTCATTCTCGGCGACCGGTTCCAAGTTAACTTGCCGCATAAAGCGATCGGACCTAATGTCAGGCCTTTGACGAATGGGTGTACCCCGGGTGCTAGAACGCGGAGTACGAAGTGAAGACAAGGAACTTGGAGTACCATAGTTCAAAGGAGAGCTCAAATCCATCTCATTGATAACTAGAAGGAAAATGTGGATAATAAGGATATAAGTGCGTGCTTTCTCGCAAATAATGCTGCTGAAAGTTTACCCATTCCGGGACCAGGGCTTCTGGCTGGATTTCTTCTGGGAGTAGATGGTGCAGTCGGTGTTGGTGGTAAAGGTTCCAGATCAGAAAATTCCGATGCAGCACCCGATACTCTCCGGCTTCGAGATCCATTGACACTTTCATGAGCAGGAGATGCACCACCTCTGCTCCTGCTGGGAGTATTCCTAGACGATCTGCGACTGGGCGTTCCAGCTCCAGAAGTTGCTGAAGCTTTGCTAGGAGTATCGTTATTAGCACTAGCAGCTGATTGCCGGCTGCTACTTCTTCGACTGCGTGGTGGGGACGACATTCTGAACTAGAACTAGCTGTTGCAAAAAAATGGCGTTCTTGAGAGATCAACAATAGGTCATCTGACTAAATAGCCCAAAAAAGTAGTTTATATTGATGAGAAGTCGAACCTGAATACTAAGATTCAAAATAAAATCATTATGTGTTAATAAATCCAACTTACACTTTAAAACGGAAGCGAAACGCTAAGAAAATACCGAACAACAAACCAAACAAAGCGAAGCGTGGAACAACAAAAACCTCTAGAAAAGAGCGCGAAACCGCCATTATAAAGAGGGTGTAGCTTAGAACAAGGTTGCCTTGAAGGCTCCTCCTCTTATTACCGAAGTATGGACTTTCTTTTTCCTTCGTAATTCGTTTCCTTGCATTTCTTTGCACGCATCATTACAGGAAAGAGAATAGAAGAGTGCCACGCGACAAAGGAACAAGGGAATTAAAATCTCCCTTACAGTTTTAGTTTTTTTTACCCCGAAAAGGCGTTATATGTAGTGCGAAAGAAACCGCGTCTTCCGTAAAGATGTTTAAAATGTCTCATCTCGTGTTTTCTTGGACTTTACCGCTTTTTATCTCGATCCGTATCCGTTAAGGGTTGTCGGACTAGACTTTGACTTTATCCTGTTATAGGTGTTTTATTCAACGTTAGCGAGATCTCGTGCGTCATCACGAATCGATAGCAGAACATTCTACGGTTTCTTTTCTGTCTCATTTTCACATACAGCCTCTTCGTTGATTCTTCTCCGGACCCAACAAGACATTTAACATGCGACCCTTGTATCTCAGCTTTGCTGCCCTTACATTAGTCGGACTTGAGAGTTTGCAAACCAGCGCAGATTTGAAAGAATTCGAGGAGCGCGAACAGGACGAGTGCGTGTCATCAACGTCCGATTTCTGTGAACCTGTTGGCGATGGGGTTGAAAACGACACCATTTCTTCTGAAGGAACGTAAGTCATGAATATAAGGACATTTTAAACACGTTACTATAGAAAAGAAGACGGAGTGCCGAACTTTAAAATTAGTCCCTCCTCCAAGGCTGGCTTTTTTTCGTGTTGTCATGCAGACTGCGCATTATAGGTTGTTCAACACGTTACGTTCTTACGAAACAACCAGTGGATTTATGCTCGTGAGTGCAACGTATCATCATGACAAAGCAGAATTTGATCAAAGAAAGGGAAAAATCATTAACTGGCAGCTGAATTTTTAGTGCATGAAAACAAACAGAGCAGTGAAGCTTTAATTTGGCTTCTCCCATAGTTTAACGCCAAAAAAAAGTCACCAGAATTTGTGTTTCGTAGTATTTATCCGTCTATCTATAGGTAGGCGAAATAACTTACGTAACTATGGGACTTCGTGAAGAAACAGATCTCGCCCTTCAAGTGCAAGATAGGTTTGTAATCTAACAAGAATTCCATTCAAGGAAATCTGTATATGTTGCTTTAATATTAATATGTGCTATTAATATAGCTGCTTAATTAATTGTAAAACGGTCATTTGAATTCCTTAGTTGGTTTGGTGGCTGGCTTCGGTGGTGCCCAACTTCCATGTCTCTCTTACGGGCAGCAGAGAAAAGACTTTTTTCTTGTAAGTTAACTTGACAAGCTTGCAAAAATTACAGATTTTGAAATTTCGTTGATCTGGTTTATTTTTAGATTTAAAGACGCCTTTTACTGGCAAGTACGTGGAGATTGGGCCCGTTGTTGGTGGCCAAGACAACAAGATATGGACCATTACCGTGAATGAAAATTCTACAAAGACCCCTTTGGTGCTACTCCATGGATTTGCTTCCGGAGTGGGTTTGTGGGTTTTGAATTTAAAGGCTTTTGCTTCTCAACGGCCAGTGTATGCCATCGATCTCTTAGGTATAAAATTGTAAAATTAAATTCTGTATTTATTCCCCGATTACTTTACTCGTTTTGCGTAGGATTTGGCAGAAGCTCTCGCCCCAATTTTAGTCGCGATGGCCTTGCGGCCGAAGATGAGTTAGTGCAGTCAATAGAGGCTTGGCGACAAAAAATGGGCCTGAAAAAGTTCATTCTGTTAGGACATAGTATGGGAGGCTTTCTGGCCTCATCGTACGCTCTGAAGCATCCGGAAAGGTAAATTATAGGATGAAATCTATACTATTCTGTAACTTGATTCGAATTTTTCGACTTTTATTAGAATTTCTCACCTAATTCTGGCCGATCCATGGGGTTTCCCGGAACGGCCGGTTGACTTGGCCACTCGTTATCAGATCCCATTTTGGGTTAAAGGGATTGCATTTCTTATTCAGCCTTTCAATCCGTTATGGATCCTTCGAGTTGCTGGTCCATGGGGTAAAGTTATGCCGTATTAAAAAAAAAAGTTGGACTCGAATTGATAATGTGCAAAATTAAGGCCCGGGTTTGGTTCAGAGAGCGAGACCTGACATCATAAAGAAGTTTTCGGTAGTAATAGATGACGCTCATGAAGTTATTCCTACTTATATTTATCATTGCAACGCTCAAACACCATCGTAAGTTCCGTTAAGCACTAATATATTTGGTCATTAGAATGTAATAATCTGATATAGGGGGGAATCTGCGTTTCATGCTATGATGTCAAATTTCGGATGGGCCAAATTCCCTATGGTCCATCGGATTGAAAACTTGAAACCAAGTGTGCCTATTACTTTTCTGTACGGTGGTCGATCCTGGATTGAGAGAAGCCCAGGTGAACAAATCCAAAAAACCCGAAAGCAAAATGGGTCATTTGTTGATGTTCACGTACGGAATTCCTATACTTTTTAGTCGAGTCGAGTTACATATTTGAAAATCTAGGTAATCCCCCAAGCTGGTCATCATGTCTACGCGGATCGCTACGACGTTTTCAACCATTTGGTTTGCAGTGCCTGCGATATCGCTGACCAAGCTGGACTGCCAGTTCCAGAAGGAACCAATGTAGACCCTTTCGATGAGAAATCGGTCTTTGAAAAAGAAGAAGCCGAAAAAAAGGCTGAGACGCATACGGCGTTAGGTCAAGCAGTATTAGGAAAGTTGGAAGCGATGGAAGCAGTACCATAGGCTAAATTTATCCTTTCGTTTAAGAATATGTGTAATTCTAAGACTGTCCTCGGTATTGATGTGTAAATATGTGTAATACGAGTGGAAATTTACAAAAATTTCTGGCTGCCACCAGCAAAGCGCCCGTCTAATTTTTTGGAACGTTGCAAGAAAGCTTTTCTTTTAGCATCGTCCAACTGGTTAGTTTGTAAATCTTTCTCGCGATCGAACGGCATTCTCTCTTTGACAGCCACTCCTTCTTCTTTCTATGTTATAACCCATATCAGTTAATATAAGTTTAATAGGTATAATATATCAGTTACCAGCTTTCTTTTCCTTTCTTTATCGTGAATTTCCATGAGTGTTTTCTTCCTTCGCTTGGAGTCGTGATCTTTTATAACTGCTTCAAGTTCTGTGTTACGTTTTCGTTCTTGAGCTTGCCGTAGCAAATCAGCCTCAGTTGTAACTTGCTTCTTATCTTTCGGTTTTTGGGGCTTAAAAGACAATAACATATTGGCAACGTTTTCATTAATGCAAGTTTAGAATTGCTACCTCGGAATTCGGGGTGTCAGTCCACTCTTCGCGGCCGACAATCTCAGGTTTAGTCACTCTGTTGAAAGTACGCGGGCCCAATCCAAAAGCGGCAGATCTTACTTCTGGCAATTCTAACATCCAAGTTTCTCGCTTAGGCTCTTCCACTTCATCCTTTATTCAAAACTTGTAACTTAAGATTTGACATCAGAAAAAAAGAACAAGAAACGTACAGTTTTGGTCAACTTATTTTTCATCTTTTTCGCTCGTTGTTCAATTTCCTCCGCTGCAGAATAACTAGAAGGCTGGGTTGAAGGTGGTAGAGGCCCTACTATGCCTTCATCCTCGGACTCGGAATCTGTTTCTGGGTCTACAATTGCCTTGTCTAAAGTTAGTAAAACGAAAATTGTTGGACAATAGCTTGACCATTGCTTCTGGAAATCTGGAAGCCAGGAGGAAGAGCAGGGCCTACTATTTTCTTGGAGACGCAAGCCTCTTCACAGGGCCTTTCACTTTCTGCTGGTCTGCTATTTCGCAATAAATGTGCTGGTAGAGCAGGGCCATACGTTTCTTCGTCTTCATCGACATCGTCTGATTTGTCTTTTACTTCTTCGGCCTTTTCTTCATCATTAGTCGCTTGCTTCTTCTGAAGATGTGGGGGTAGAGCCGGTCCAATGAAGGGCATGACTATAATTTGGAACTGTATGTAGTCGATTTTTCAAACACGAAGGCGAAAGAGAAAAGGAAAAATGTGACTTACTTATAAGTGCAAGATAAGCTAAGGTAACCTGAGCAGGCGGTCAGTGGATCCAAAGTGTGTTTCGGCCTTTATGCTCCTCCGTCTTTGATAAGATATTGCGTGCCAACTTAAAGTAACAACACAACACCGTAACGCTATAACGTGTGAATGAGTCCAACTAAACTTCCACTGCGCCTTGTATACAGGTGCTTGCGCTTATCATTTCTATCAGAAACTCCACACTAGGCTGTGTAACCGTAGTCGTTCTCGCGTCTGTGCAACGTAGTTCTTAGTTCACCCAGGAGATCACATCCGGTATTCTGAAAGTCTAGATTCCTTGTTTTCTGATCATCTTTGCTTTGCTATGGCGTCCACATTAATTCTCCGGACTGTCCGAGGAATTTCTAGTACTTATCCAACTGTTTCTGGTAAGCAAGAGTTATTTTCATCGGCAAGGAAATCTCCCCTATAATTACGGT
Source organism: Lepidurus arcticus (assembly GCA_003724045.1). Lineage (NCBI taxonomy): Eukaryota > Metazoa > Arthropoda > Branchiopoda > Notostraca > Triopsidae > Lepidurus > Lepidurus arcticus. The sequence goes on along the minus strand of RJJA01000260.1, from coordinate 50,932 downwards.
CAATTTGTATGCCTATAGTTCTAATGTATTGTAGGTGCAGTAAAAGTTCTCCTTCTCCCTGTTCCTTGCTCCTTTGCTTTGCTGTGTTTTTCAGTAATAAAAGGGGCGAAATTCTAGTTCCAGTTTAGTTTAATTCCTTCGTAATAATTAGTTTACGTAAACATGACGCTTTGATAAGACCACGCTTCTTTTTTATCCTTTGGACTGTGACCGGTTCATGTTCTCTTGCCCTGTTGATTATATAGTTGCGTAATTTAGCGGGCTCTGTCTTTTGTCCTCTCTTTATCTAAGCACACGTTATTGTTACTGGTTTGGTAAAGAGTTTTTCTTATCGAGAATAAGTCACAATCTTACAGAATGAATTCATTCATTTACAAATGTAATTATTAATATTATCGGTTCCAGATCCTTTTCTGTTGCGCCGGCTGCTGTCAACGTCGACTTACCTCAGTCGAATGCATACCGAGTATGAAGTCAAAAATAATGTGGCCGTTATTCGGTTTAATTCGCCAAATTCCAAGGTAATATGATATATCCATGAAGTTTGACCAGCAAGCCTAATCTGTTCTGGTCAATAGGTGAACACATTAAGTCGCGAAGTGATGGCTGAGTTGGAAGAGCTCATGAAACAAGTTCAGAATGATTCCAACGTCAAGGCTGGCGTTCTTATATCCGGAAAGCCGGGCTGCTTTATCGCTGGCGCAGACATCACCATGATGGAGAAAGCGAAGAGCGCTGCAGAAGTCACGAAATTATCGAAAGACGCTCAAGAAGCCCTGTTTAAATTGGAACAAAGCTCGAAACCTTTTGTAGCTGCGATAATGGGTTCTTGCTTGGGTGGCGGTTTGGAAGTAGCTCTGGCTTGCCAGTACCGGATCGGTGTGCAAGACAAGAAAACAGGATTAGCTTTGCCGGAAGTTATGTTGGGGCTATTACCAGGAGGTATTTTGCGAAAACATCAGTCTTGCGAGAGGTTTTGTCCTAAATTCGCTTTTATTTTCTGGTACAGGTGGTGGTACCCAGCGTTTGCCTCAATTGACATCAGTGCCAACAGCGTTGGATATGATGTTGACAGGCAAAAATATCCGAGCTGACAGAGCGAAACGAATGGGTATCCTAGACGCTACCGTTCAACCTTTGGGCCCGGGCTTAAACACCCCAGAACAAAGGTTTGTGATGATTTCAATGGCTGAACTCGCAAAATAATAAGAGCGTACTTAACGTTTTTTAATGCTCTAGAACGTTGGAATATTTAGAAGAAGTTGCTGTAAAAACGGCAGCAAATTTGGCCTCTGGAGATCTGAAAGTTGCGAGGAAGAAGTCACTTATGGATAATGTAATGGCCACAGCTTTGAAGTATAACTTCGTCAAGGACTACGTTTTCAACAAAGCTAAGGCGCAAGTTATGAAACAAACCAATGGACTGTACCCTGCCCCATTGAAGGTACGATTGAGTTTGTCTTTCCGCACGCGGTTTGTAATCGAATACTGTAGATCCTCGAAGTCGTTCGTACTTCTTTGGACAAAGGAACTAAAGCAGGCTATGAGGCGGAAGCTAAAGCTTTCGGTGAACTGGCAATGACAAATGAATCTCGTGGTTTGATTGGCCTGTTCCATGGTCAGACTGAATGCAAGAAGAACCGATTTGGCAAGCCAGCTCGCGAAGTCAAGTAAACTTGATAACTGCAAAAGTATTGTAGCGGTTTTTATAACGCGCTTGATGTTATTTTACAGGACGTTGGCTGTTTTGGGTGCCGGCTTAATGGGAGCTGGTGTAGCCCAGGTTTCCATTGATAGGGGAATGGAAGTGATCTTGAAAGACACCAATGTGAAGGGATTAGCCAGAGGACAGAACCAAATTCGGCAAGCTTTGAGCAAGCAAGTGAAACGCAAGAAGATTACGAGGTATAACTCTCAATTTACTAACATAATTAGCTAATTGCGTCTTTCTTTCTAGCTTTGAGAGTGATCAAATCTACTCCAAGTTGGATGGTACTCTAAATTACGACCGATTTAAGCACACCGACATGGTCATTGAAGCTGTGTTTGAAGACCTGGGAGTTAAACATCGCGTTGTCAAAGAAGTTGAAGCCGTGCTCCCAGACCATTGCATTTTTGCTTCCAACACCAGCGCAATTCCCATCACCAAGATTGCAGAGGCCAGCAAGCGACCAGATAAGGTAAACAAACTGTTAATTTCAAAAGGAAAGTAAAAAAAAATGCTTTTTAAATTTCCTTTTATTCTTTATAGTTCATTGGAATGCATTACTTCTCGCCAGTAGACAAGATGCAGCTTCTAGAAATTATTACGACTGAGAAAACCTCCAAAGATACCATCGCCTCTGCAGTAGATGTTGGTTTACGCCAAGGAAAAGTGGTCATCATTGTCAAGGATTGTCCTGGCTTCTACACTACACGCTTGGTTGCTACCCTCATGTCAGAAGCACTTGGTTTATTGCAGGCAAGTAAATCGCAAGCCAGAAGTGCTGGCTGTTGTTCTTCATACCAACCAAGTAGCGTTTTTGATGTTTTAAAAAATTCCGATCAGATACGATCGTTTGATCGGATCGGCGTTGCATCATAACATGGCAGGGATCGGATCGATATTGTTCTAGTTTATCGATAAAATCAGGCCATCTAGTGGCCACAGTTCGATTTTTATTTTTTTTTATTTTGAGTTTATTTTTATATTGTTTTACCTCAAAATGATCGGATCTATATTTTTGAAATTTTGCATTATTTGATCGAATCGGATCGACAGAACGGTTCTCATATCCCAAATTAGGTTCAGTTATAATAACTTTTTCAATTAGAATATCTTCAGTTATAGTAACTTTAGGTTAACGGCATTTGCAAAGTATCAAGCATTCTATTTTGAGAACGCAAGGTGTACAAACTTGGTTATAACTAACAAAGATCTTGAACCTCGTTTTCCTTTTAACACTTTTTTCCCCGATAGTAATAATTTTTTTTTTATCAAATCACCACTGTTAGGGAGCTGAAAGAGTCGAAATTGTGTTAATTAGTAGCGGCAGCGGGCTATGTACATTTTGGTCGGTTCCAAACCCAACCCTGACTTCAGGACTGGTTTTAATTTTTTTCCGGGTAAGAAAAAAAGCTGGTTTGCCTCTTACCGCAAGAGGCAAGAGCCGCAATAGCCCCCGCAGAGTCTTGCGGGGGCTATTTTTCGCCAGCACTTACGTTTCGTTCGGAATTTGTGATCCTTAATATATCACTTTTGAGTTAGCCCTCGAGAACGAGGAGGAGCTGTCGAATGTACAAAATTACTGACGCAATCATGTTTCTTGTAGGAGGGTGTGGATCCTAAGAAACTGGACAAGCTGTCCAAAGCTGCTGGGTTCCCTGTGGGAGCTGTCACCCTCAATGACGAAGTCGGTATTGACGTTGGAATGCACGTAGGTGAGACTATGATGGCTGCTTATGGAGATCGCGTGTTTGGCGTTGATTTCAGTTTTGTGAAGGAAATGGTGTCCAAAGGTTTTTTGGGTAAGCTTGTCACTCTCAAACTCTTTTCCTCGGATCCATACCTATTCATCTGACTTGAAAAAAATAAAAAATATATACAGGTCGCAAGTCCGGGAAAGGCTGGTACGTGTATTCAGGCAATTCCAAGGATAAACCCGTCAATGAAGAAGCTTTAGCTATCCTGAAGAAATATCATGTGACACCAAAAGGCTTCCAAGGAGAAGAGGACATAAAACTCCGTTTATTATCTCGCTTTACCAATGAGGCTCTTCTGTGCTTGCAAGAAGGCATCTTAGCCAGTCCCGTAAGTATCTCCGGCAATAAATGCGACTGACGTGTGCTTAAAAGTGTATTCTTTTTTCGAATGCTTCTAGGTTGAAGGCGACGTAGGAGCCGTGTTTGGCCTGGGATTCCCACCTTTTACCGGCGGACCTTTCCGTTTCACAGACGCATTTGGTGCTGACAAGCTTGTCGCCAAGATGCAACAGTACCAAACCGCCTATGGAGTTTGTTTCCAGCCTTGCGACCTGCTATTGGAACATGCTAAAACCAACAAGAAATTCTACCCGCGATCCTAAGGGGGAAAAAGTGAAATTAAAAACTGAATGTGTCATGGAAAAGGGAAATGTCAAGTCGAGATTCCTTTGCAATATCAGGTCTGGCCATGTAACTGTTTGAGTTTCGTGACATACCAGGAAAAATTTAGATTCTAAATTCAAGCTTTCCAATGGTAGCTTGATTCATCAATGCAATTAGTGATAGCAAGGTATATGATGTCTAGCACCATGATAGCTTGTTCTCAATACATGGAAAATTACAGAAAATAACGGGTTTTAATCACAAGAAGAAAAATAAGGGGGAACATTTCTTTGCCATAACTTGTCAATGTTACAAGTCATGCTGGCGTTTTGGAGGTACCGTCGATTATCCTACAAGCGCGATAATACGACAAGCAGGCGAGAAACAGTCAACATTTATTTTATGACCTGGCCAGAGAATTATAGCGCATTATCTTCGCCGTGGTACGAGACATGACAGAGACCGGGACTTTCTGGCTGGTAGCAATGTTTTAAGTTATTGTTTCTATTTTTTTACTGGAAACACTTTTCGAAGAAGAGAAGGGGGAACTTGGACACTTTGGGTCCAGTGATGCATAAATAAAAGTATTTGGCAGGTTCAACTGAAAGGAGAGCTGGTTGTGTCTCGAGTCCCTTCTCGCTTTCACTACTTAAATGTTCTACATGTGAGGTGGATTAGTGAAGGGCACTCCCATGCCAGCTATGTTATGTTTGGCTTGTTTTCTTGAAAAAAAAACAAATAATAAAAATATTATTATGAAAAACTGAACCAGACGCCACCTTTTCGGTCAGTTCATGTTAAGCGAAAGAGGCTGGCGAAGAAGGGCAAAAGCGACGCAGTATAGAGCCACCACAAGATGAAAGTGCTACGCAAGAACTTGAAAAAAAAAGTATTTCAGGAAGAAGCCCATCTACAGAGTTGATGAATCCGTTCCGCTTAAGAATTGCTGGATTTAGTTTCGGACAACATCGCAGGTGTAGGCCCATATGTTTTCTAATTCTTTTATAAATTGTGATGACATGAGCTTAAAGGAAGAAAGAAAATTAAGTAGCAAATTCCAGCCTACGAAAAATAACGAATCTGATGATCCAGTACCGGAATTAGAGCTGGCATCTCGAATTATGTCCAGCTGTAGACCACCTTACATTTCTCTTCACGTGCTTGCCGCATCTGTATCAAAAGCTTCGGTCGTCGGCAACAAGTCCTATTTGAATATGTAAAAGCAAGATCGTTTCATCCCGATTAGACTGGCAGGTTTTTACCATGTGTTTTCGGAAGACTAGCTCATTAGCAACCAGGACAACCAATTTCATAGCAAGGCAGGTAGAAATTTATAGGGACGTACTGTGAAAAGCTCGCCAAAAGATTGACAGCCGAATCGGACAGTATACGAAGAGGCTTGGAAGAAATAGAAACCAGTGACTCGTTCGGAGAATTTAGTCTGCGTAAGGGTGGCTATTTGAACCACGATGCTCTATTATGAATTACAACAAAAGAAAGGGGGAAAAGCTCTAGGCCCGCTGTGCTATTAATACAAGAAGAAAAAAACTCGCTGCAGTTAAAACAGAGACGTTATTGCTACTATTCCAGGAAGAGAAACGTGCGATCGGCGTCTGTAATTAGGTGCAACACTGAAACCTTGAAAAGAGAGGTCTGTTGCAGCCTCCTAATATACTTAAAAGGGCATCTCGAACACCTGCTCACACGTGTTATGGAAAGTTACTGGCGTTCATTTGAAAGGGTTAACGACTGCATTGAATACCAGAGAGCGGCCAATCCTGTCCTCGTGTTATGGGATACGGATTGATGAGCTCTTGCGATTTTTGGATAATTGCTTAGGATAGATATACTCATAAAATACACATTTGGAGTTGATATTGTCTGATATTTAATTTTACGTAAGGAGTGACTGGTATTTATGACTCTTGAAACAAATAAGAAAACAGCTTGAAACTTGAAAGGATAGCGAAGGACGTAGGTGATGCATTTCTCATTTCATGTTGTTTGTCAACTCAAATCAAGGAATTGTTTAACTTTAACCCATACTGGAAAAAGCCATACTAGAAATGAATAATTGCCGCGTTTTGAACTTGCTTGACAATCGAACTAAATTTTGGGCTATCGCCCAAATTCGCGGAATTTTCCATTCCAAATTTCTCAAAGTTTTCAAGGATGCTGCGGCTTTTGTCATGGACTAGTTTGTAATGACAGGATTTTGCTAGAAATGCATGTCGACCATTATTTTGGAGACACATGTTTCGCCCAGGCGAATTCTGTAAACTGGTGAGCTCCAGCTGAAATTGGCTTTGTTTACGACAGCTTTTTTTATTATTATTAAGCTTTCTACGATTGGTTTTTAACGTCCACGAAACTTACCAATAAGCTACGAAAGGCCAACGCCAAAAACAGAGCTCAAATGAAGGGACGCTAAGGAACTTTTTTTCACATTGCAATACGTCTATGAAGTTTCCGTATAAAACGTGAAATGCTGATGCAGGGGCAATGAACAGGAATGCTTTAAGTTAAAGCGTTCCTGTTCATCACAACTGCATAATGAATGGTAAATGCCTTTAACCATTCATTATGCAGTTGTATCTCTATACTTGGGTCTATCCCAGAGCTAAGTTCGTCAGGTACGTTGCTTGGATTCACACGGTTATGCTTTTTCTCGCTAATCATTATAAAAACGTCAATCCCACCGAGTTTTTAAGCGGCAATTTCCAAATCAAGCAATTTATGGCCGACCCGCCAGCAAGAATATATTGGTTTCCACAGAAAACGAAACCAAAACTATAAATAGCACCTCGAGGTCAAGTCTCTCACGGGACTTTTATTTTCTATACTTGCGCACTTCTTACGTCATAGACCCACAACAAACGTAAAATTTAAGGTAGGTAAAATTTAAGGCTCAAAGTGGAGAAGTTGTAAAAGGCTTTCGAGATTCAATTCGACGTTAAATTCCGACGGCCCATATCTTTAACCCCATATATTTATTAGACGCCCGTAAGAATAAATCCAGTTAACCCTTTGTTTAAAGTTCACTTTTTTACGGTCGTCGTTAACATTTCTGCTAATAAGAACCAGAAAGAAATGGAAGGTTGTGAAAACACGGTTTTCTCATTCTCATTCCGGCAAACTGTCACAAAACAACCAAGTATTTCGTTTTTATTTCTTCCTAAACAAGGAAAACTCAAAACTTTCAACTTGGCCTGAAGATCTTATACACACAGGTATATAGCCAACAGTTATTTTCTTCCCCAATCGGTTTGCGCTCTTCCAGACCTTTACTCTTCCCTGACTTTCAAACGTTTACGACTTGATTGCAGCATTTTCTGTCCGTGCTGTCCCGGACTCGGCAATATCCAAAAGTAACATCCAAAAGGGGGAAAAAAGGCTCATAAAACTTTGCGTATCAAGCAAAAATGCACACCCTTTCTTTCCTTTGATTTTACTGTCGCCCACCATGATACTTTTCCCCGCTTTTTTTTCATCCGCAAAAAGACCTTGCAGGTATTAATGGAAATATTATTTGCATGCCATTACAAAAACCTTTTTATTTTTCGATCTCGGATTTAATCGCTGCATTCCGGATACCGTCAACATCTTAGATATTAGATCTCAAGACGACAAGTCATGAAATATCCCTACGATTTTCATTTCAAAACAGACGGCAGTGTGGTTCATTTTAAAGTAGAAGCGTATTCAGTATGCTCCTACTTTAGAAAGCAGTTTAACTCTCGAATAGTCTTCAAGACTTGAAAGAAATATTACTGTTCTTTAAACGTCATATGGCCGGCACTCTCAATGTCAATTTAAATTAGAAAACGGACTTGATATAAATGGAATTCTGTCGTTTTCGTTCGTTCCGTGTATCCGCATTTGGTCATGGGCAATGTTTGTTTGCTGTTTTTCGCACTATTTTGCTCTTTATCGGTAGCTTTTGAGCTTGTTGGCTGCTTACTGCTATGCTGCGCCCTTTCATTTTGCATCGCCCCATTCACCCCAGTTCAGATACATTATTCATTAGCGATCGGACTTCAATTAAGGATTCCTAGAAACGAGACAAAATCAAATCCTTCACCTCTACTTCGCGAATAAAGCAGCTCACACTTATTTTTTAGCTTTGGGATTAAAAAAAGAGCGGGAAAAGACATGACTATCCAAACCTGAGACAGCATCAGCCAATCACAACCCACGGGTACATTGCCAATAAAGTATCCCGACATTATTTTAGGAATATACTAAACACGGACAGATGATTCAAGCTTTTTGTTCAAAGACATTGAATTACCGTGCTTGTTATAGCGTGTCCGGCTGCTAGAAAAAGATCCAACAACCCTAAAATAAAGGGTCACAGGGTACGTGTACACTGAGTTATTCTAAAATGGAGTAGTCGTGAAGGTAGCTGTCCAACTGGGCGATTAGTCACCGAGATCGTTCGAAAGCTAACTTAATTTTCATAGTTAAATTAATAAAAAGGAAGACAGCAAATGAATGAGTAAATACATTTGAAATAACTGCCGCTGGATAACCCGTGGTATCTTGTACTGGTTAATGAAAAATATTGTTATTAAATGTTCTTGAGGACAACGTTCATATAAGTCAAATCGACATACCTTGTCTTATTATTAACTGCTCTATTCTCAGAACTTGACAAGTTTTGGGGCTCTATATGCATTTCAAGAAGATGGGCAATTAAATACCGATATGTAGAAAGGAAAGAGTACCACCAGAATATTTCTTTCGAGAAGCGTTCCGAGTCGATGACCTGTCTTCGCTCGTATTCCTTTTGTTTATAAACATGCACATAGATACATATATATTACCCCCAAAACGATCCTAGCATTCCTTAAGTGCACTTTTTTATCCGCGTACAACTGATCTAGCAATACTTTTGAAGTGACCGTTTATGTCCTGTCGTAAAACACAATCTTTTATGCGACAATAGAATCTGATCTCATCCACAACACACGACGAACATTCAGAAAAATCGTTAAATGTTTGAAAAAAGCATCTTTTCCCCAGGCCTACAGAAAATAATACAAGTAGTGAACGCTTAATGGCTTCCAAATAAGTTTGGCTGCTTCCCAGTATTATCAAGTGTACTAACGAAGATGCAGTTGCAGTCTCTAATAGATGTAGCGGACAACAGAATATGTTATAGTCCTCGCCTGCATGTGTTCAGTTGTTTGTTCATGTGGCCTCTTGGTCCCTTTTAGTTTTCCTTTTTAACATTTTTAATCCAGGATCACCATGTTTGATAAGCCATCACATCACTATGAAGGTACTATGCAAATGAGCCCGTTTCCCAACATGGACAAGCAAGAAGGTCCACTACCAGCCTGCCCCATCAGCAGCAAAACATGCGATGTAGCAGGGGTGGTTTCCCTGGAGCTCTCCACATATTCTCCCCGGCCTTATAACTAGCCCTCCTCGTTCTGATCGCTGCATGGCTGAACTGGGCGACAATGACATACATGCATTCCTAATGAGGAGCCGAAAGTCTCTCACAATATGTTGTACTCTCGCCGATAATGTCACGCCTCGCTTCCTATTCCTACAACGATGCCAGCATACTCCACTTGTCTAAAATAAGCTGTCCATCAAGTACGTGGTATTCTTCACTCTTGGTATTCTTCAAATAAGGGTTAGCTGGTTATATAACCATTTAATAGGGTTCGATGAAAGATTGAAGATAGAACATATTTTTATCTTCCTTTTCACCCAAACCAGTTTTAAACTAAGTGCTAAATAGTTGTAATAACGTATGGATGTTGACGTACTCTAACAGCCTAATATGAACCATTTTTTGATCGTAACTAATAACTTTACAGGAAACTGGTGTTAGAACGTACGTCTCAACCAAACCGGTCAAGCAGTTGACAATCCTGTTTCAATTTTTCCTTAATTTAATACAATAAAAAAGCCTTGAAAAAAGCCCTCCAGCTTAGGTAATTTTTCTTGGAAATGAGCTATAAAAACTAATCGACTTTTTAGGAAGGGAAAAAGAAAAGAAAAGGGAAAAAGAGATCGTTTCAGATGGCAAAAACGCTGTCATCCTGACGAACGCACGCTCCATCCCAGCATGTACGCCCATTTCTATTCAAAAGAAGCGAGCACTATAAAGCTTAGCCAAACGTCGCTAGCTAATGGTAGCGCAATCCAGATTAAACACTCGATTCTGTCCCTCCAACATCACATATTTTAAGAAGCAACTTGCGTGCACAGTCGAACCTTCTATACGTGAAACGCCTTTAGGGGATAAATATCGAAGTGCCAATGACCCTGCTGGACAAAAATGGTTGACCTTACGTCCACTATACGACCATCCAGGATGATGAATCTTTTAACGCTGAAACTCCGTATTTCCATGAAACACGTCCCAGGCTATTATCGTAAATGTAAAATACACACATGGCCTAAGTTTAAGATACAAGTACACCCGGCAAATGGCATAAACGAATGAAACAAACAGGTTGTTGACTGGTGCCTGTTAAGGGAAACAGGTGGAGAAGAGCCTCATCCGACACATAAAAAAAATGCAAGTCAAATGAAGTTGCAGCCATTTTGGATTACAATTCCTATTTCCTCCATCACTTGCTCAAAACAGATTTTACACCTTCCCGACTATACGAATGACCTACTCTCATGTTCGTTAAAGAAGACAAAAACAAAACGAAAAATCCACCTGATCACAATGAATTCCTGTTAATTAAAGTCAAAGAATGGTTTGTAACAATTAACCAACTGTTTACATCAACCAAATTGATCATACCCAGCTTGCTCAAACAGATTTTACGCTTATCCCGACTATCAGAATGGCCTAGTAGCTCTCGTGTTCGTTTAAAAAGATACACAGAAAAATCCCCGAAAACTCCACGTACTTAATCACAACTAATTCCTGTTAATAAAGTTAAACAATGGTTTGCAACGGTTAATCAACTGTTCACGTCAACTAAACGGACCATATCAAGCTTGGACCATCAACATAGTCAATGCGCAATAAGAAAAAAATACAACAAAAGCTTACGAAGAAGAAAAGCGGGAAAGATTTAAGGCGATCGTAATCCAGTACTTGGATGCACGCTGGTTCGCTAGTATGCCCTTGCGGCTTTGGGCTCACATCCACCATAATATGACGTGTTAATCAAGGAGGTGTCGTAGTTTTTTTGCGGCCTTGATTGACGTCTCATCCCATCTCCCGTTTCTTTGAGTGCAACACTTTTACAAGAAACGGCAGACGGGTGGGTATACACGGCGCACCCGTGGAGATCTCTTTTTTGAAAATATTATCTTTCTTGCACCGCACAAATTACATTAGCTGGTTTAATGGAATTTAAGACTTTAGACTTAAACTTTAGTCTTTATTATAATACCCGAAAAGGGGCGGTAGAAAACGCTAAAAGAATTCAAACTCGGGCAATTAAACACTCGCGCGATTTGATAAATAGAGACAAAGCTCGGAGAGCTTCCTATCCATATTTCGAAATTGTGAGACACCCTATACAACGGCCTATACGTGCTCCCTAGTTGCTCATCCATCACTAACGATTTGGACGTCATGACTATGAGACCTTTCACGTTTAAAGCTTTTATTACAAACGCTTGAAAGGCCAGGTCAGGCGAAAACGAAGTGCTATTTCCGAGAATTACGGTACACGAAAGAAGCCAACAAATCTCCATACATCTCAATAAGCTATTTTCATGAGAAACTTGCACGTCATGTCAGACAGTTATAATAACCAAGATCTAATTATGCAAATGAGGGAGCCTTCTCTATCACTTCATGGCTTGAGGAAACATGAAATTCCATCCTGTTTACGAATTATTGTTGCGAGTCAGTTGGTGCTGTTTCTTGCGAATTCATTGCAACTTACGCAAGTACGTAACTATATATACCACATGTAGTCCTCTATGTGGCGTCAGACCTTACACATTAATTTGACACAACTCTAGACGATAAACATCTTTTGAGACGTTTCTCGACGTGGGCGATATACAGACTTGAAAAACTTCGTCGCTTGAGTATTAAACTGACATTTATTCGAGGCTTTGGCGAGTTAAGGGCTTTAAATGGTATTTTCTCTTTTACTTGTGAGTATACACGGTCTTCCATGATCATGTCTCCAGTTCTGGAAAGGCACACAAGTCAAAGTTCAGGCAAATCAAGTTTAAATGGGGTATTTTGCCCAGCACTGCTAATGGAGAAAAAGAGAAGACCAAGGGGGCAAGAAATGACTTGCTCTACCGGGGACAACTTATCTTGGCATTTTATCTAAGAACAGGGGACGAACATCGTTGACCGTGAAAGGTTTCTTCATCCTATATTCTGTTCATCATACCTGAGCCGAGTGAAACTCAAATTTCAACAGGCCTTATACCAAAGTCCACTTTTTTAAAGTCAGTCTATTCGAATTTCAAGACCGTCAGCTTTTGCCGGGGTAGACCTAGAAGAATAACTAAGAAGAGTGGTCGCATAGCCCCACCCAAAGTCCAATCGGATTATAAATAGAAACCTAGACATTTCCCATGTGGTACTAACAGTAATCACTGTAAATATATACACATCGGTCGTCAAAGACTTAGATCCGAATTTGCTTTGGATGCCCCAAAACAAATTCAGATTAAGCTGCTCAGCAATCTGTCACCAATACAAATCGACGTGTGGGAAGTATTGAAGATATTACAAGAAATTTTGAGATATTGTGAATGTATCGAAAGCGCAGTACTCAAACAGTTGATCGCAATACAGACTTCGAAAATGGACCAATGACATTGCTTTTCCGTCGTTTCGACCAATCATGTCATTTCCAGACTTCTACTACGCTTACATAGGGTTCTCAACACGATAACCCTGCTCAACTCCACAGTCAATTAAACGAACAGGTCATTCAGTTAAGTGCCCTTTAGTAGCGAAGCTACTTCACTGGCAAAATGGACAAAACAAAGAAAGTGTTTGGGCATACAAGCTATTGATAAATATAATAAGTTCTTGATTCACTGAACTTTAATTGAATAATTTGAGATAAGTTATTGATTCATGGTCGCCAAGCACTTTCTTGGTTTTGTCCTTTTGCCAGTAATTTAACCGTATGACCATCTAATTGAATGATCTGTTCCTTTAATTGACTGGGGATTTTAGAAGGGCTAGCGTGTTGAGAACCCTATATAAGCGTAGTTGCATGTGGTCTGGAAATGACAGGATTGATCGAAAAGACAGAAAAACAACGTCATTGGTCAATTTGTTAAGTCCGTATAGCGTAAGTAGTTTGAGTACTGTACAACGAAAATATCCAATAGATCAAGAAGTACAGAGAGAGTTGAAGATATTGAAAGAACAAAACGAAAAACACCATCGTTGCGTACTTCATACCATTAAGTCGTGCCCAAATATAGCTTACTAGCAAAAAATATCCGAAGGTTTCATTACTGACTGGTACTAGACTTTTCGCTCAGTCTGTGGAATACTAATTCACAATGAGTCTCCATCAAGTCATGGGAAATTCCCGCAATATTCAATCCCGGCAAGGTAAAGATCGTATACTATTGCCTAGTATCTAGGATGTTGCCGTCCAAGTAACTCAAGCGGGAGTGGGTTCCCGAAGGCCTTCATGCTCCAATAGCCTGCGGTTCGCGGTGCCTAGCTTTGAGCCAGTTATGGATCTGTTTCTCAACCAGCGGTCATTAAAAACTTGTATTTGCAGGGTATACCTCTACCGTTTCTGACTGAAAACTTGTATCTAGCGTTTGTAGTCTCGCTTAGCCTGTTGGGGCTGTTTCGCGCGAAAACTTCACCGACAACTTTGGTATCACGAATTTTATAAGTGTACCTGTAAAACCTGTTGCAAACTCTTGCACGCGCGAGAATGAGGAAGATGAGGAAAACTTGATCCGCAAGATCGTATAGGCCAACTTCAAGTATCAGGAATTACTACTACAGAAGAGAAGCAAGAAACAAGGACCATACCGTAATCTCTCCAGACAAAATATGAATCGTGGCATCCAAACCGGAACGGTTAGGAGCCCTTGCGTGCGGCGTACCGTAGTAAGCCATTTCATTCTCAATTTCTTTACTACACTTACGCCCGTCGTCGCCGCACACAATTGCTCTGTGAGAGTAGAAGGACCGCCGCTATGTTCCCGTATCTATTTACATATCTATTTTTTCTTTAAAGTGGAAACGTTACTTATTAGAGCACAAGTAGCCTACAGCGTGCAGGCTGGAGGTTTTTAATCGACAAAAAGGACAGGCAACTACACAGCATTAAGTGCTTTCAAACATACTGAGTGTATTGCGGGAAAAACAAAGCAGTAGCTGCCTTCATTGTAATTCCAAACTTGTTCGAACTATGGTAGCTAGACGAATCGTTTTCCAATGTCTCATCTGACTGCCCAAAGGCACATTTCCTCGACCTTCCTCGCGTCTCCGACAGAGATCTAATCAAAGCACAAAGCTGCAGCCTAGAGCAACCAAAAAATCGAATAAAAACAGAAGCTTGGCCCTTGCAGTCCGCCACGAAGGCGTACACTTGACAACTGAGGTTCTCTGAGGCCCAAAATGACTTTGAACAAAACTGGTGGAAAATCTAAGGGAAAACTTCCCGTCATCTGCATGCTTTTGCGCAAGCCTGCATAGATTGTGTACTTCAGAGATTCAATCTTGCAAGAAACCTCACTTCCCGGCCAGAAGCTCAAGAACCGCGGGTATTTCTCGCTGGGCGTACGAGATGAGCTGCCAGAAGCGCTGCCATAACGCTATGAAAACCCTCAATCTATCTCTTCCCTTGGCAATGGCGTATCTACCTGAGCTTGCGGAGTGGAGCCGTGCCCATGATTTTCTGGGTTGCTAGGTGGTGTTTCCAAATGGGATCCTGTTCTCTCTCTCTCTCGGTCCTTTCCTTTTCTGTCCTTTTCTTCCTTCTCTTCTTATTTTCATCAGATATGTGCCTGTCTTAACTTTCCTTTCCACGTTTCCTTAGGTCTCTTTTACTACCCTATTTACACCGTCTTCTTCGCACAGCTTCTTTTTGAACTATCCATAAAAATCCAAGAGGGGCTGCAGCGAGTAATAAGAAGAAGAGAGTGCCGTGAGCGGACAGATAAGCAGTACAGAAGAAAGGGAGTTCGACTTGGAAGACTTGGTACCGGAGAGAAAGAGAGGGTAGAGAGTTTGTCTAGAAGGCCAGCAGCACTAGGTTGCCATTCCCCGTGTGGTAAGTGCCAAGAGTTTGGATTTCCTGTACAAGCGAAAAATGTCAGAACGTCACCCATACTGACTCTTGAATACCAAACCATGTGTTGAAGTTTATCCCCCAAGAAAAGAAACGACTGTCAAGAGTATAATTCCAGTTCTCGGAATTCGAAAAAAAGTTCCTTCACTGGCTCATAAGTGATACAGTTTTTTTGCGCGAAGTGCTTATATGTGCTGCCAAATTTGAAGGTTGTATAGTCCTGCTTACAAACGTTCTTTTCTATGCCCTACGGAGTAATAGCCAGTCAATATTGCATGGATGGGAACTCCCACGCATTTGCATAATCAGAAGGGGTTTGAACGCATCTTTTGAATGTTGTGTGCGTCTTAAGATAGCCGGCAGCGCAGAACGTTTCCAGACTGGTTGCGGAGCGATTAAGCTCGGTTGTTCGGTTCAGGATTTGAACGACAAACACGAAAACGTTCGCGGTTAAGGAAAACGAACCACGTGTTTTAACAGTGTTGGGGGGATAAACTTGTTATTATCATGGAAACCACCGGACGTTTGCGCAGGGCTTTGGTTCCTCCTCCCCCGACAGGTTTTTCCGGTTATTGCCGTGGAAGTACGGCGTCATCGTCGCCTTCCGATCTCGTGAAACAGGAATCTCCTCCAGGAACGACAGAACTGGATCTCGACAATTCCCAGCATGCTCTCAGCAGTCAGGGAGAAGATGTCAATGCTGTAGAGCCGGCAGACTCGATTACCACTTTGCTGCCTGTTCCGCCCGAGGATGTTGAAGCTGAAGAGATACCTATGTCTCCAACACACAGGTGAGTTAACCGCAATCTCTGGTGACGTAAATTCTCCCGCGAATTAACTTTTGCAACATCGACCCAACTTTCACATACGAAGGCATTCTGGACGTGATTTTCAAGTCCTACATAACACACGCTTTGCATTGGAGCAAATCTTTCCGCCCTGAGTATATGCAATCTAAAATGTGTGCCTCGCCCTTTACCCTATAGGGACTATCTGACATCTTGCAAGCACAGCAACAGCTTATGTGCTTCTTTTTGCGTTTTCTCTCATGCGTCCGACTGCGATACGCGCCCTCGTTTGACTGGCTCTTTTCCTTGGCAAGAGAAAACCTGAGAGGAGAGAAGACAAAACACAACATGGTGAATGTTTTAGCAATGTAAAAAGCTGTTAAGTCCATGCCTGGATCCCTTTCTTCTACAACAGATATGTATTCTCGAAGTGAAGAATAGTCAACTTGGCGCTACTAGGTCAGACTTTTTTGTCGCCTTTCGTATGGGAAGGTAGCCAAGCACACAGCCTCCGCTCGCTGTACTGCTTGTAAGCGTGCCAGCCAATGAAGCGCATATAGTGAACAAGCACCGTCTTAGCTGCCGTGGGGATACAATTATTACACTAGGGCGATACAGACAATTACTCAGAGGGAGACACACTGCGAAGTAACATGACTGTCTAACTCTTGAGGCGTTAAGATTAGGCGAATCTCGAGGAAACAGTGTTGCTGTCAAGTAGTGGAAACTTAACCGCGTGAACAAACGACACGCCAGCGACTTGCATACCTATCAAATCAGATTTTTTTCCTCCTTTGTCTCCTATCTTGTCCAGGACCATAACTTACATAAGGTAAGTTCTTTTACTTCTAAGCTACGTGTGGCATCCCAAACCATTACCGGTTATCTAACCCGTTGGTACAACATCACTGTTCCTCGACAGTGGTGGTTTCTGGCTCATTGTTCACTGTTGGGCAGAAATGTAAACCAAGCCTCAACAGGTAAGCCTATCGGGAATTCAAAAGATCGTTAGGAACCTTTTTTGTGCCCCAAAGGGAAGTTTTGACCGCATAATTGCGACCGTGTTAAGTTTAGGTTAGGAAGCAAACAGAACTCGAAAAGCGTAAGTTGGCTTGAGATATTTTGTGAATAAATTAAAGGATAGGAAAAAGGGTAGTGGATGCATACTAACTCGCTTGGTTTAGTTTGGCCTATTCGCGGAGAATGCCACCGTGCTCGTTATTCGTAAACTTCGACGCAAAATGTCCGGTCTGACCTCGATAGTTATCTAACTTGTCACTTGCGAGAACGTAGTCTGCATATGCAATTCTATCGTTTCTCTCTCTCTCTCTCTTAGTCTCGTTTTAAATCAACTTCAGTCCAGCAAATGGAAAATGATGGACTCAAGAAAGTAAACAGGGTTGCTGACTACCTGTTTGGTAAACGTAATTTGGACTACAACTTGCATTCGTAAAACGAAAGAATCGTTTGGTATCATAATACTCCTGCAAAAAACTTTTTTGGAATTATTTTTCTTATTTATTATGGTCGTAGAATTAACGTGGGTGATTTTGCAAGTGACAGCATGCCAAAAGTACATTACATCGTTTCGCACAGGGTAATTGGGTCGCCTTGAACCGCCCTAAGTCGGTTGTAGGCAATGTTTGGGTCCTTGCCTAGGTCTTTCAAAAATGGCCTACTGACTGTCGCCCATTGAATTAGTTTGGGAACCGTACTATTTTGGATACCCCTTTTTTGCCCAACACCAGGCCAAGTAAACCTACTTTGTACCCCTGACCTCTGCATAGAGTGCACCACTAAGCTAAGAAAAGAGTCAAGGGGGCAAGGAGGCATCCATTAAAGCGATAACCTGGGAAAGCCTCGTAAAACTGTCCCTTTTTCCCTTTGCCGATTTATGTACGGTCCAGTATTCTTCCTGTGCAAAAGGAGCCCTCTATGGAGTTACCAAACCCCGTCCGTTTGTAAAGTTTCCCAAAGGCATGTAAAGGCATGTTCTTTTCCCCTTTAAAATATCTTGCCGAAATCTAGGGGGTTTCTGCAATTTATCCATTCCCATCGAGCTTATTCCGAGGAATAACGGATCCAGGTAGAATTAAAATTGCCGACGAGGGAAAGTATTGCGCATTTGGCTAATTAGGAAAGTTTGTGCAACTTCTTAGCCCTCGCTACAAAGGATACCTTAATTTCTGGGAGGTAGCTCTAGTAGCCACCAATGAAATGGAAACCAAAACAGGTTGCCATCTTCAACCTTGCATCTTTCTTAGGGAACAATACACTTACAAGGCAACTCCTCGGAGAGCACTAGGGAACGTATCACGCCTTACATCCTTCTGTTCTGATAGGGAGAAACAAGGCAGAGCACGATGGGTTCCTTCTTTTCGGTATTTGGAGCTCCTTCAGCTTTTAGACTACCCCTGCCACAGTAGTAATTTCGCGCCCAAAACCTTCGAGGAATGCCACAAGGGGGTGGGCTATGCAGTTAGCGTCCATTTTAGTCAACATACAACGTATGTTGACAACTTACTACCCCGGTTTATGACTGTGTGATATATAGCAAACGAGAAAAGAATCTTAGTGAAAATGTCAAGAAGACGAACAACACCATATTTTCTTGATACATAACGCCCAACTGTAGAAAATGCAGGTGCTGTTTCATAAAGGTAGATGTTTAATGTTACAGTCATGCGCACGAATTATACAATTTTCTTCATCTTTATGCTTCGGTTATGCGTTTAGTGATTAAGCACTTTATATGCGTTATAGCCCATGAATTGCTTCTTTGCTTTCAAGAAGATAAACACCTTTTTATGTCTGTTTTAGCGGTTCTTTGAAAAGAAAACGTGGTTTGAATTTACCCTCATTTTTCAGCACTTTAATAGAGTCATTTACTGAGAATAAGAGCTCATAAAACGGTTTGGTACGAGACAATCGAGGTAGTCTCGGCAAAGTAGGCCGTGTGTGAAATAGCTGAAGCGCGATAGTTCAACCACGTGGCTTTTTATTGTCTGGCTTCAGGAAGTTGTGCAAGATTTTAATAGAAGAGAAATAGAGGTCTATTCTCAAACAAAATCTATGCGTACCGAAGTTATATACTTGTAGTCATCTACATACTAGGATCGTTGACTTCATTAAGTGTTGTGTGCTTATATATGCATTGCTGTAAAAATAATAAGGAATTCCAATGTTCCACCCACGAAAGCGTGGAATGGAAAATCCCAAATAAGTATTTGCGAACTTTTTTAGCATGGCCCATCTGCATACATTGCTTGCTAGTCACGATCACATGCCATGGCCAAAAGTCAAACGTTAACATTGCCCAAGTGTGTAACACGTCAAGGTAGTCTGAGCACGCAACTTTCAACCGTTGACTTGGTCTGTATGATGCCACGCAAGGCGCGTTCCTAGATTCGGAGGTAAAAGGCACTTCGGGAGCTTCCTTACGACAACCGTATGGCGTTCCTCTAGTTCCCACGTCGAAGCTTAAGGGCGAGTGCCACAATTTCTAAGTAACTCTAGCAGGACTTCCCCCTAAAACCTGTAATTTGCCAGTGTCTTAATCGAAATTGAGTCTAGTTCAGTTTTTGCATTTCCCGTGAGTCAGTTGAACGACGGTTGACGTCAGAAGATCGAAGGAAGAATGTATTGAACATGTCTTCACGTCGAAGAGAATGAAAGTATCTTTTGTTTCGTTAAAAAATTGCATTCTTTCTTCCAAAAAGAGAAGGGACGGAAGTTTTGTTTTCTTGTATTTTTTGCTATAAGGGAAGGGGATCTTGGCAAGTTATTCTTTTCCACCTTATCTGGATGAGACTTGGCACAATGGGCGACAATGATTCAAGGAATGATGCAAGAGCTTATCTAAAACACTCAGGTTGCTCCTTTCTCGACAAAAGGATGCTAAAAGTGTGCTAATTTCGGATGTACATTATAGTTCTAGCTTTCTAATTCAGTCCTTGGTCTTTTGAGGGCAAATTATATACTTGTAACGCAATATAGGTGTCAACGTGAACCCTTCTACCGTATAAGCCATCACTTTTTTATTGCCTCGTTTGACTTGGTCAACAATTCCAGGGAGCTCTTTTTAATGTTCCTCTAAAACCTAAGCGTTTTGTACCTGCCTACGGTGTTGTGCAACCATATCTAATTAAATCACATTTCAGTATGAAAGTATAATTAAAAATAAGGAAAGTTGAAGACATGGGCTTGCACTGGTAGTTTGTATATCAGGGGGTCTGGCGAGACTAGGAAACAATTCTGCTATTATTGAAGGTACAGTGCAATTAGTTGACTTTTATAATGGCTCGAAGTGTGTACTTATTTCCTATTTCAGAGCACCCATTAATTCAAAGCGCTGTCAACTACCTACTACAAGGCGATGCGAGGGTAGTTCATGTAGCTCGTAGCTTGCAACGCACGAGGCGAGGTCAATACAATTCATGTGCTTTTCATTTGCCTTTTACGCCGTAGAGCGCCTTTGGGGTTCTTTCTAGGTCGTACGTAGTACGCAAAGTACCTTGATGGTGTGGTTTAAGCGTGGTAAGGCGTAAATCTGAAAAGAAAAAGAAATACGTTTTAACAAGTAAGTAGCTTAATAGAGAATAAATTGACACGCTCTAGCTATTAGGCTTGCTGAGATTCGCATCAGGTATACACAGTTTGCAGGCGCAGATAGGTAGCACTCACGAAAGAAATATCCTTCCAGGAAAGCAGCGTTTGGTACACGGGATTCAGCAAGAAACGCATACGCCGTGGTTGATCTAAGCATGTGTTTTGCAATAAAAAGGATTTAATTTTAATTTTTGAGAGGTTCTGTCTGAGCAAGAAATAGTGACGCTTGAGGAAAAGGTTAATGTAGAATGAACCGGCACAAGAACTGTTGAAAAGAATGTCTAATTACTACAGGACTATGAAACAATTGATGGCTAACCATTGTCGTCCGAAAGACTTGCTCTTTCCAACGATTGAATTTTACGATAAAAGCTACCTGGCAGCGTCTTTCTTTTACGTGATGCTTATACGGACGTATAAAAAATTCCAACAAGAACAAGGGACATGAGTCTTCCGCGATGCAACAGAAATCAAATAAAAAGAAATGAAAAGAAAAAGACACAAGAGGGCAGTAAAGGGATGGAGGAGATGGACCGGACGGTACGCAAGTACCCAAGGGAACTAGAACGCTGCTTCTGCTATCTCTTGTTCCCTACCGCAGTACAAGACTTGAGTATGAGGTCCTTGGGATTATTCAACACGCATTTCGCCAAGCCCTTCTAGCTACACTCATCAATTGTCATGATTTTTTACTGTAATTACCAGGCAAGTTGTGAAAAAGATGGTCCTTAGAAGATTCGACACATACACACAAAAAAGTAATGAAATCCAATCCACAGCAAACTTAAAATAAAGTGAGTGTAATAATTTGCTAGAAGTACCGTTTTCGGGCCTGGGTAGGTTACGGCGTACTGTGTTACTTTCAAGCGTGCAAACGCACATGCACATATATTACGCATTAGCAATTCAAGGCCGCATAGAAATCAAATCTGCCAGCGGCTACTTCCACTAGAAACGAATATGCATATGTAGAGGAAGAGGGCCCATTATGCCTCCCAGCTGTCCAGGAATAGCTAAACTTGTAGTACACCTCGCGTTGTATGTGCCTCGTGTGTTGCTCCTTTTTACCAAGGTTAAATAAAAAACTTAATTGATGATCCAGCATTCAAATTGTTGTATGACAGAACCGCAGAAAAAGTTTTTAAAAAATGCAACATGCAGACCTCCCGCCAGCGGAAATGCCGAAGTGTCTGTACGGGCCTTTTTCTGCAGCTGTGCGCAAGGTAGAAATCTTATTCATTTTGACTGGTTCCACAATTGATTAGCACTGAGCTTCCTGAATTCTTGCTGCGCCTGAATTCGCGCATCCTGGGTAAGGCGCATAGTCGACCACTTATTTTTTTTTAATCTCGCCGAAACAAGACAAAATGAACGCTTGCAAAATTCACTGCAGTGAAGTATGTGTAATTTCTTTATGCAAAAAGAGCAAAAAAGCCACGGGTGAGGGTGGGGGGTGATGGGTGTGCATGCACATGGGCGACATGTACGACGTCCAAGGTCAAGTTCACTGCCCACTGCATAAGTAAGGACTAAGCAAATACTGTAGGCACTTTTGGAAAAAAGGACTATAAGAGGTTCGACAATGCCAAGTTCTAACATGGGCACGACTATATGCTTGGGACTAGCGCACGTTTTTCATATGCAAAACAACCTGCAAACAAAGTATACCTAGACTGCCTGCAACAGACAAAAGACGTAGTTGTGATTCGCTCACTACCCACTGTAACCTTTCGAGTCACTATATCGTGAAACAATGTGCAACATTACGGATATGCGAGTTCTTGGCACCGTGGTCCGATTACCTTGATTTTTTTTTGCAATTCAACTTGTAACATATTTAAAAAAACTTTAAGGAGTTATGACAATCGGCGAGCGAAATTCATGTGAATTTTCTGTACGTCAAATGGGTGGGGTCGCATAATCGCACGCACGTGGAGTAGAGCCACGAGATTCAGTTTCTATGAGTTGTCGTCATGCACTCGTTGTCATGGTTAAAGTTTTGTTGGATTAGCAAATGGTAAAGTCTAACTGAATCTCGTTTGTGAGACCCCGAGCGAGGAGGCCTACAAACTTGGGCCGTCCGTACGCAACAATAAAAGCGATTTTCAAGAGACCAGTCAGACCTGGTAATTGCGACCGGTATAGCATGCAAGGTTCCCGTTAGGAATCGTTGGGAGTCAACGGAATAAATCGTGTGGTTTAAAGAAGACCAGCTAGAGCAAGAAGCCACTTTAACTTTCTTTCTCAGCCAGAAAAACCGGCTACCACAAGCCAAACCATAATCTTGCAAAATGAGGAAGACGAGTATTTTGCGCCTCTTCCACGTCTGGTTTTGATCAAAGGTGGAGGACACGCATGCCTTGACCTTGGTTTTCGTGCCGAGTCTCTCAAGACGGCACCGTTTTATCTCCTGTTGACCATACACATCGTAATTCCAACTCATGAATAAGTGGTGAAGCTTTTTGGGTAGAAATACTTTTGTCCCTTTGCAACTCAGAAGCATTCCAAGGGCTAATTAGCTATGAAAGCGCTTTTAGGATCAAATGCATTGGCTTTTGGGGACTTCCACGGTTTTTGTATTCTATTCACGTACTATTCAGTCCATGTAGTATTCCTTCCCAACGTTTAACAGAAGGGTTTCAAGTACCAATAATCAAGATTGGCGTAGCAAGTCATGCATTTCGAACGAAACTTTCGTTTTTAGTTGATCTGAGATCTATCAACAGGAAACGCTTGTCAATTACTTTTGCTCCCTGTCCCCAAGGCTTCCCTAAGACCAGCGTTTCAACATTTGCGGGGAAATCTCGCCATTCCTGATGTTACAAGCGACAAGCAACATACAAAGCTTGTTGGACTGGACCGTTTTGCTAGCGATGTATATCCTCCGATCTGCCCTGCATAATTATCTTGCGTGGACCACGCGGTTGTTAACTATGAGAACCGGGTTTGGGAAAAACGGGATAAAGCACGTAATCTTTTAGGGCTGCAAAGCCAAGTAGAAGGAAACCAGGTGAAGGGCAAGGACGACATCTTTACACATAGTGATTTCTTTTCCATTTCGTATAAACACAAGAACAAGTCTTTGGGATTTCTTTTAAACTCAAGAAACTAGAACCGGAACCCACAGACGTATTTCAGCCGATGAATCGACGGAAATGCCTTTTTTAGGGGAAATTTTGGTTTCTAGGAAGACGACTGTAGTACGTTGTATAGGACGTCCGTCTGACTATGTTAACGACACCTAGACCATAGATTGTCGTAGGTAGTTGATTTAAAGGAAGCCAATGAAGGGGTTTTAGGAATTTCTCAAGATTTATTACCCTTTTTACCCAGCATGATAAGTGCTATACTTGTCTTATCTGGTATCTAGGGTACTGCGGTAGTTAGTTACCTTAGTAAGGAGCCAGATTACAATCAAAACATGTTAAACATACTTCTCTTTCATAGTTTTTGGTAATCAAGTTTTAGTTCTTTCTCTGACTTCCTTGAATAATATGAAACTATAAGGGCGAGAGTTATATTTGTCCAGCACTCGGCTTTTTAAGTCTGTTCCGTAAACTGTAAAACGAGTACATCCTAGGGTTTTATTTAATAAAAAATCGAACAAAAAGCATTTCCTTGTATCTTAAGTAGAATTGCCATGAACATTAACATTGAATTCATTGACCCTCTCGGTCAGCATTCACTTTCGGTTACTTTTAGCAATGGCAGATGATTGAAGTGACGATAAATGTAAACTAGCAGACAATGCCCCGGAATTGGTCACTGTCTGTCTTGTGTCAGACCTGATACATGGATTCCACATCACTGCCCGTACACCCAAGCGTAACGTTAACACATCGTATCAGAGAAACGCATCAACAAGCCTACCATAGTTCACCCATGTTTCCGGTTGCAGTCTTGTCAGATGCTATGCGATTTATATACTCGAATGGCTAGCGAATGTATGGACCTATCCGTGCACAGGTTTGCACCTATATCCAGCGTGTGAAGACAACTAACCTACAATTAGCTTTGCGAAACGCTTTTTGCTTATCTTCACGGCGTCTATAACCATCAGGCCGGTACCCAGGGAGGGAGGGGGGGTTAAACCCCCATCGAAAGTTTCCTCAAATGAAAAATAGAAATTTTTCTAGCAGGTAGTACTTGATAAGTTTATTTCAAATTGAGCTTTGGTTTTGTTTGACCGTTTTGAAGCTCAAACAATTTGATAACTTCTCTCCTTTTTCGTATCCCTCTTTCCTTACCGGAAAGATGGTATACGACAAAAATAGGATTTCAAGTTCTCGGGTTAAAACCCCCTCGAAAAAAAATTCTGGGTACGGGCCTGATAACCATTACTACAGACAGTGTGGGACTTTGCTGACAAATTATAGCCTTATGTCTTTTTGCAATTTTGGAAAAAAAATATGTTTTTGACGTGTGAAATTTTCGTAGCTTGCTCAAACTTATTCGTCAGCTTGATTCCAGCGTAAAAAAGAAAAGGCAAGGATTTTTTTAATGCACTTATAATTTTCCCCAATTATCACATTGAATATTTTTAAAACATTTGTAACTATTGTATAGTTAATTAATTTGTATAATTAACAAGTGATATTCATGACCTGGATTTCATTGTATTTCATTTCATTGCATTTCATTAACTTTCTCCAGCTAGGCAAAGACAGACGTGATTAATTAATTCAGATATACGGTTTAGAATCTGCCGAACAGATATGGACTATTGATGGATTCATTAGGGTAATTGGACACCCAAACAATTGCTCTTGCTAACCGGTTATATCTGGGAATCTTCATATGGCAAGTAATCTAGAGCCCAGCGATTGCATAACTGGCAGAAGCCGAATTCAACGTTGGGCTTACAATGATAGTACCTTCTACGCAAGAGGGCAGTCATGGCAAACTTACTATTGTCGAGTTTTGGTTAGGAAAAATAATAAAAAAGAAAAAAATTGAAACCGGGTGTGTTTTCTTTCCTTGTTGCAACTGATCATTTGCAACTTGCGTGATTCGCGTTCAACAATGATAATACCGGCTTACAATGATAATACCTTCTACGCAAGAGGGCAGTCATGGCAAACTTACTATTGTCGAGTTTTGGTTAGGAAAAATAACAAAAAAGAAAAAATTGAAAATGGGTGTGTTTTCTTTCCTTGTTGCAACTGATCATTTGCAACTTGCGTTATTCGCGTTCAACAAGTCCCATGCATACGTGAAATTTCACGCTTCCTTTTCCATTAGAACCCCCTTTCGGTCTTCCCACCCGGTTTCGATACCTGAACCCCTTAGAAACGTGACAGATACGCATGTACAGCATAAATAGAGGGCGATTATCATCACCGGTGAAAGCTGTCACACTACGGACGCCTTTTATATCGGCAACAGAATTGCGACTCGTAACTTTATACCACCCTACCACTCTTTTGGTCTTTCACTGCTTTTTCTTCTTCCTAAGTTTTGCGTCTCACACACCCTTCACGTCTTTTGTTCGTAATGCTTGGGACAGAAGATACCATCTATTCAAAGATTGATCGGCTTATTCTGTCTGAAAATTCGTGCTCAAATTTGGGCCCTGGCTCTCTCCCTTCAGGCTAAACAAGAATAGAAAGAAACACGAGAGACTTACTGTTTACCTTCCCAAGAAGGTAAACAGTAAAGTTAGACTTTTTAACTTGTTTATCCCAAAGTATCACTTTGAACTTACATATTATTAACATATCATCTTTTGGGAAGAGAGCAAGTTGCCTTTTCCGGATTTGGAGGAAAACAAGCGGCAGGATTAAGAGTGTAGTCATATGTAGAGCCGCTCAATAAAGTGCTTTTTGTCAGGAGATTATATAAGATTCAAGCAATTGAGCAGGGATCGCAGTCGGATGGAGAGAAAATTGGAGAGTCGCAAGTAGCGACATTGATGGAGCATGATGGAGTATGAGAGGTCTGAGGTGCTCGCAACAATAGAAGGCAAGCTGTGAAACATTTCATGGACTTGGCTTGCTTTCCTTTTCTTTACCTTTCCCGCCAGTCTATCAGCAGCACATCGTTCGACAAAGAAGTCCTTGGGGTTTTTGTCAATCGTCGCATAAGTTCGTTTCAAAGCATTTGCATGTACTGTGTGTGGCTCCAATGGTCATTGGCGAAGAAAGACTGTCATTGACATCCCGCAAAAATATTCCCATAAGCCTTTCAAAGAAAGGAGGTCCTGCAACAACCTTGCGCCCAACTATAACTTAATGGATGATTCGGTGCTTATATTTGGTGTGGTCTAAAATTTAAAAAAACAACGATTTTTTTAAAAGAGAATAAAAGAAGTTGTACCCGAAATGCTAGAAAAGACAGTTGGACCGTCACCAGTGTCCATGAAGATATATTGGCTATCTTTTCTATCCCTCAGTGAGTTTCTATCGCCAATTATAGTAGTGCGTTTTTGGAGTATTGGAGTTCTAATGCACAGAAAACAGATAATTACCGTTTCTACGGTCGGAATATAAAACGAAAGTTACTATGGTTAAAATGGCAGGACGTTCCTTAGAGCGTGGCTGAAGATGGTCGACAATTCGTTCGTTCAAGTCTCCATATTCCCCTGTAGCCTCCACGCAGCCATAGTTTGCACGGTGAACAAAAATGGGAATTTCATGGTTACTCTAGCGCGTCTTTTGACTGTCACCGTCAGTGTACCGGCTCATTGATTCTGAAGACAATATTCGAGTGTTTTTGTATCAAATTGATCAGGCTCGAGCCATTAAAAAATTACACCAATGGTCAGTTGGGGGCTGCAGGGTTTTCCACAAACAAAAGGGAAAGGTTCAATGTCAGAAAGGAGTCAGTGACCAAAGTAAAACACGGAACTAAACGATGTATAGACAGATTTAGTTCCAGGTGTGAAACGCGAAGTCACACGGTTGTCGACGTAGGAGTTACGGGCAACAAATGAGGCATAGCTAAGCAGCGCACGGAAATGTTTCAGCTTCGCTCACGCCTTTTTTAAAACAAACAGAATAAAAGTCGACGGACGGTTTTTGTGTACCGACACCGACGACTTACCCCTTAACAAATACCGTCTAACAAAAGAAGGCTCAATTGTTTTCTTGTCAGCCACTTTTATTTTCTTGTTTAAAGTATCAAAGGATAATATGTTCACGGTCATCGAAAAGGCGTTAATGAATTTCGTCTCTGTTTGTTGTGTGCAACAAACTCTGAGATTGTGAGCCTCGGCCACTAGTCAGAAACAATAAACCTAAAAAGTTTAGGACGCTACTGCAACACATTTGGAAGGATTTCTAGCCTAAAGAAGGGTTGCTTGTGTTTGGTTGCTATGCACAGCATCTCACAAAGCTCAGGCTGTCACTCGGGCAGCGAGCATACATTATTTCGATTGAAAGAGTTTTCTAAGGGGGCTAATAGTAGAGCAGAGGATGCTGCTCCCTTGGTTCGCCATGGTTTGTGTTTTCTTTAGTTCGTTTACGAATGCTGTCCCTAAGTGAATAAGCGGGGTATAGTAAAAGGTTGCTTGAAATAAAAGTAATAATAAATTAAAAAGAAAATAGAGAAGGTGTGGTGCGGGCTGCTGCGTAAAGGGATGAAGAAGTAAACGCAAAAGGTAAAGGTATGGCTGGGGGGGCCAAAGAAAGCGGTACGACAGAGGTTCCTGTATAGTTGGTTGCGCCACATAAGACAGACCATACTAACGCGAGCCAGGGTCAGTTGCCTTTTGCTTTAGTACCTGGATAGGTGATGCCACGCCAAATAGGTGTAGAATAGTAGTGTTTACTTTTCGCTTGAATCTAGCTCAAAAATTCATTATTGGTTACAAACGTTCCCCGGTTTTACTGCCTATCCCAACCCCGTAAGAACAATCTTAGTAGTTAATTTTGTTTAGTGCAAACTCGCATATGGAATGCTGCACAGTGCAATACATACTATGCCTGTAGAATTTATCCGAGGCCGAAAAACGTGGGGAAGAAAGGATTGCTGAACACAAGACACTCGAAGCGCATCCTCACGCGACCCTCGTAAAACGCGCTCATTAAGTGCACATTTATAACGACTAACTCTGCGTGGTGCCTTTTGAAACTGATCGTTTTCGAACTGGGGTGCCGACATTGTTTTGCCAGTGAAATTGAAATCTAACCGGACCTTCCACCCATGAAAAACCTACACACCGAATGGGACATGAATAATAAATAACACCGTCTCCCATTGTAGTCTGGTAAGCACCTCCATTACGGTGGCCTAAATCCAAGGTATATCGTATTCGTAATTGTGCGAGTCATCACTCAATGAGGCATTTTCTTAACGATGTGACGGCAGGTTGCACACACTTTTATAACTTAAATCCGCCAAAAACTAACCCGAAAGCCTTAAAAAACTTGATTAAACCTTGGATTAAACGCTTGAGAACGCCAGTTTGGTATCAGAAGACGCTGTCAAATGCAAAGTCACCTTCTGTTTTGCTGGTGAAAGACATAGTAATAAATCCTGGCAGCCTGGCATGGAGGTAAGCTATTAATCACGCGAAACTGAGCTGACTTGGACTTGGATGCGCAATACATAATAATGGAGCTTGTTATTACCGAGTATTTTAAGATCGGAACTACTTATTAGATGCACGTTAACAGCGAACTACTTATTTGGTTGATTTCTTCGCGTCACTTGCAGTACATAGTCGCTGTACGTACGCTGTGCGTAGTCGAAGCGGGGAATTTAGTGGCCAGTTCTAAGTAGACGCGATAACACGAGCTCAGATTACCTGCACTTGATCCTGCAGTCTCTCCAGCATTCAGTCACCACAAGAGAAGGTCAGAAAGTAACCAAAGCAGCACAGAATCGGGGACTTGCGTTGAAAACGACGCGCTTGCGTGACACAATACGTAAAGCAGCAAAAGAAGCCCTAAAAATGTGGAAAAAAGTAGCTAGCCGTTTTACGGAGGTCGTTCGTTTCCTCTTGATGGCCATTTAATCTTGGAGAAACAAGTAAAACCTTTCAAGGTAGGTTTTCCAAATGGTCCTTTAGCCAATCCGGGACTTGGTTAAGACTCCTCTCGCCAAACTTTGCCTCACCGTTACAATCCCGCTAAACATAGAGAACCCCTGAGAAAGGGAAGACACTTTGGTACTGGCGAAAAGAGAAATGTGCACATTCGTAAGCTTTTCAAGTGCCTTTCGGGCGATAAATTGCGCCATTCAAGACCCCTATGGAGACTCACCTGCGTCTTTTTCTGCGCCTATAGGTCTTTTTCAACTTCTATCGCCTGGTATCCACTTCTTATAAGGTATATTTGCAGCGTGGGTTTGTTTGCTAACCTCCCAAAACTTTCATTGTGTCATTGTGGTTTTTCTGCCAAAATTCTTCATGAATGGAATCGAGTGCGACTGCTCGAAAGCGAAAACAGTTGTGATAGCACTACAAGACTTATACATTTCTCCCGGAGTCAATACCATGTAAACCAATACCACATTCAGTACTTTCTGCTTCGTAGCGTTTGCTTTCCCTATCATTAATCAAACTACCTGTAGATACTTAAAAAATTTTGGTTGTCATAAGAAACATGATGTATCGGGGTCGGGTGGTTTGGCTGTCGTGGTCTTGGGGGAGTGGATTCTCGGAAGAGATAAAGAAAAAGGCAAGTTTGAGAGTTAAGATGAACACCTTTTTTGTGAGCTACCGTACAAGAAACTCAAAACTCAATTGACCAAATATGCAGTTATTTTTTGTGTATTTCTATCCTTGATCCGATCCCGAGACCAGATTAACGTTATTAATATCTACGGCCTTTGTAGCTATCAGTGTAGGGTCATGGATTGGGGGGATGCAATGTGTGTCCTCGGCATTGTTTTTCGAGTTTAGATCCTTTAGAATAAAAGAACTGCTGGGCCGAGTGGAATGCATTAGCCAAGACGCAAAAATCCCTCAATGCATACATGTCTTGGAACAGTAAACCTACAGCTTGCCTTTCGAGCTTATCCTACCAAGAAAATAAAGCCGAACATTCTTAGCTTTATGCCTTTTTCGTTCTATCAGAACTGTAGAAAGAGATAAGACATGGGCCATACAAACTGAGCTGTTTTCTCCTAGTCTCTTCGTGATGGCATCTACATAAACTTCAAGGCAAACCCGACACGACTTTGCAGAGGAATTAGTCTGCTGGCCTGGAAAAAGGCGCGAGACAGTCGCAAACGTTGAATTGTCAAAAGTTTTCCAGCCTTATCTATGTGCACAAACACCATGCGCATTATTGTTGTTTACCTTTTACAGATTACTGGAAAGTTTTCGAAAACAATGAGTTATAACATCCTTAATTGCTAGGGAAGGTAAAAATCGCTGCGGATCAGAAGCAATACACTGTTATAAACCATTAACTATCCTAACGCCAACCTGTTTCAACCGTCGCTTGTATCTCCTTGGACTTGGACCCGTTTTCCTGCTGGGATTGTGCTATGTCAATATTGTTTCCAGTATTCTAACTTGAAAAGGTAAAGGTATATTCTTGGGTAAACTGGTTCGGCATAAGACAGCCAACATCTATTTCTGTCTAGCACTTTTTGTCGTCCCCTTTGGGTTAAGGATGCGTTGAGTTCGTTGTTCCTTGACGGTGTCTGTGCGTATCAAACGTCAATTAAAGTGCTCTCTTACAATTGAGATGAATCCACGGCTGGTTGTATGTGTGTTGTGTGCCTTGTTTGGTGCGTCCACAGCTGAAACCATCCACTAATTGGTCATTTGTCTGTGTCGCGCTACTAAGGTGGTTGCACGAGCAGCGTTCGCTAGGCATAGATAACACCGAGCTCATTAGTTCTATTATATATGCACCATTCGTGGAGGCCAGTGCCTTTCACGGAACGGGATAGGAGGGTATTGTCATCTGCGTGTCCGTTTTCACCGATTGTTTTTCTCGGGTTCTCTTTCTACGAAAATTTTGGAGGCGCACCTTGCGATCCTTGTCAAAGAAAAACGTTTCCAACGTCCAAAAAAAGAAGGAGATCATTAATAGAAGGTCAAAAACTCGTCTAGGGCATGGTATAAAAGCCGGGGGTTCGCAAGTGTCCTCTTCGCCCGTTTGATTGGCGCCAGATAAAGTCATCAAAGTTCCTCGCTTCCATGTACAGTAATAAGCTTCCCTTTCTTTCCTACAGTCCAAGTAGTCCAAGCCAATTGGGGTTGGTGGATGGCGATGGCCGCATCATTTTCTTATTTTTTTTCAGTTTGTTTCTGAGAAGTCCACGATTTTCAAGCAATTAGTTAACGGCAACCGAAATGTACGGCAAAGGGACAGCTCTTGTTTCGCTCTTAAGCTAAGCTTTCCTTTCTTTTTTGTTTACTTGCTAGTTTTTTTAATGCATATAGTAATTGCTGATTGCCATGTAATAACTTAAAACCACCTGAAGCCTGCAATTAGCATATTCCTTTTTGACCATTTTCGACACGATACGCTCTTTGAATCGGTCTACCCTAAAACAGTTAACAACTCGAGGACATTTTCTCATGCAAATTGGAGACTACCAGACGTGTATAGCGTGGACTTGACACACGGCTGCGAGACACGACTGTCCCCAGCGTTGCCATCGGATTGTCCCCTTTAGGAGAAAACCTTTTAGAGAAAAGCGTTAATTCCTCACCTTATACACACTCTTCTTGAACACAGCAGTAGAATATTCGCGTTTCATAACACGGGTTCTGTTCTACGCACTTCTACGCATAGCACTTGGAATTGTTTCTTTAATTTTGTGTTTTTTCTTTGCATTTTGGACAAAAAGAGATCACCTGGATGAGGAATCCGTGATTAAAGACGAAGACGCTGTGGCCGCCTTGGTCCATTCTCCACCTCTGGAGAGCGAACACCACCACGACGCCGAGGATAGCCTGCATCATCACTTGCAACAACACGTTGCAGTGATCGAGCATTGCGCCGAAGCCCTCGCCGAGCAGCATCAGAACTCGAATCCTGATCAGTCAACTTCCCAGACAACGACGCCAGTTACCCGCATGCCAGGAATTGCTGAGGGAGATGATGCTTGGCGTGGTGGCCCTTACTTTGACCACAGTTTGCAAGCAGATCATCCTGTGACAGTTGCCACCTCTGCCATGCTCAATTTGGACGTCCCTACCGGCCCTCACGAAGAGCAAGGAGTGACCAGTATCGGCATGTACGATTACGACCATAAACTCAACAACGACAAGGCGGTGGATCTCTGGTGAGTCTGGCTTCAAATCTAACTTTTTGTTCCCTTTTAGACCTTGAGTTTCTCGGCAATAGATTCGCTATTCAGCGTGCCGAAACGCAGGAAAGTGCAAGTATAAAAAGCAAGTAAAATGAAGGGAAAAAAGACTGGACAGAATTTGCATTTCATTGGACTGGACTGGACAATATAATAGTAGGAATTTCCGTCTGGCATAAAGGAAAAAAGTTGTTGCATAAAGGCATGATTTTACTCGCCGAAGAGGAGCCAGCTATGGATGATTTATGTTTATCCTTTCGTTGTTTTTCATTCAGTTCTTTAAAAGCAGTTTTCCCTTTTGTGTTGACTGTAATTCACTCCTTTTATTTACCAAAAGAAGCCACGAATTAACCATTCAGTCAGCTAATAACCTAGCCTGGCTGCTCCAGGAGCTAACTATAAATTGCTTTTGTTCCTGAACGTGATGAAAAGAAGGCCTAACTTCACGATCCGGAATGTTGCACTTGAAACTCGATTACTTCGCGATGAGCGCAATCTAGTGATTTATTCGCGCTTTTTTTCTGTGTATATAGTGTCTTTTATAGCTAGCAACAAGTACTTTTTGCACGAGCTAGACAAATCGAAAAGCAGTCACGATAAATAATGGTGAATGTTTTGGGAAATCTAAATATCTTGTCTCTATATGCGCCGTGCGGCATTGTTCCAGGGGTTACATAAGGAACGTTTCGTGTAGTGTGGCTGCATATACTAATTCATAACTCGAGTGGTAAAGCTCGTATCCATGCTAATGAAGTCCGAAAAGTCTTGTATTTTTTCCCCTAGCGAGCTAGCACCGTATAAATTTCACCGTGTGTGTGCCGTATATTTATGCGAACAAGTACCGGTCAAAACTGTTACAAGTTTATTAAAACCTCTCAACGTTTTCCTGTAGGTCTACCGACGGGAACAGCTCGCATTCCGGTGTGATAGGGACCATTAAAGGACCCGTAAATAGTCACCCCTCTTCGGCGGACGATTTGGGCAGAATGTTTAAACGTGAACCTGAAGATCTGACACGCCGAAGCGTTCACTCCGCAGAAAGCCGAGGCATCCCGGCGGTCATCGTGAGTCCGGATAAGGTGCTTCAGCACTCGACCGTTATTTCCCGCGCTTTGGCGAACGGCGAACTGGCCAATGCGGGGCCCTTGATAGTCGTCCCGGGCTTGGTAGACATGCACGGCGACGAGGACCCGGCCGGCCCCATTAGCCACGCTCTGTCCGCGCGGCGACCTTTGTCGAGTGAGTCGGCGGCCGCGGGGGATAGTACGGCCACGGGCTCAACTTTGTCCACCAGCGACCTTGTCAAGGCTGGTTTGCAGCACTACCAAGCCGCGAGCCCGGGCTTTGGCGCGGGAGCGACCTCGACCCTAACGACCATTCAGCCCGTTCCCAACTACGACAATTCCGGTTTTGATCCCTTGTCCCCTTCGTCCAATAATCGCTACGCTAGTACCAGCTCCAACATCACCCGCCAATCAAATGTCACTTACGCGGTTTCCACCGTTACCCCGGTCAATCCCAGCTCGGTTAACAACGACCCTTACCAGAACTACCATCGTTATGAGTTCAGCATTACCAGCGACCCTTATCCGACTCCTGTACGGGTCGCACCTCAGATTGCCTATAATGGAGACGGTCATGATACTGCTTTCAGTGAGTGCTACCTCCCGCAACGAACTGTCTACAAGCAGCAGACGTCCAACGTACTCAACGTTGACCTACCTTCGCCCGATAGCGGAATTGGAGCCGAAACCGGCACTCCTCGTGATCAAACTGCAGTACAAAAGGTAAAAAAAAAATAGATATAAGAAAGTTTTATGTATGGGAATTATGGATCAGCTTGAAATTAAAATGAGTATTTTTTCCCATTGTTAAAAAAATAAATAAAAAGACTTTTGACTACACCGAGCTCAACAATGCGACTTTGTTTGAACCGGGGTTGAATGGAGACAATGCGGGTCCTGCGACTGGGATTGAGCCTCGCGGTCCGCCGGATACGCCAGGGTCTGGCGGAGGATCCATCAACGGGGGTACTACCCCCAACAGTAACACCGTCACTCCGACGCCGCCTTCCCGATCCCGTGCGTGGCACGATTGTGGCCGACAAGGCGAAGCGGACAAAGTCCAGATCCCGAAAGTGTAAGTTACAAATTTATGCGAATTCATGCTCATTGAATTGGAATGCGTGTTGGAATGTAAACGGAATATTACTATAACGATGTAGAATAACTGTAGTGGCACACATTTTCTTGCCTGAAGATATCTGAACTAGTTATGTTTTTCCCGTTTTGGAACCTTTTTCTAAAGAAACTTGATTTTCGGGACTATAAAACTTGTGTTGGAGTGCCCTAGCTAAATTTAATCCCCCTGAAAAGCCGCTCTAGAAACAAGTGGGGGACCTGTGCTATTTCAGGTGTAAACAAGACTCTTGTTTCTCTCGTTTCTCTCGGGAGGATTTTATTTGCCGATCCGGTTTCTCTTGTTTAGCTATTTTGACGCGTGTCGTGTTGCCCTAACTTCCGTTCTTGCTGTATACCGTGAAACATAACCGGTGTGGATGGATCTGGTAGTACCGGCTCCATTGCACGCTGGGCCTGCGGCTCGGAAAACCTTAGCCTCGCAATTCAGGAAAACGAGCGACAGGGGAACAAAAATTATTAGCAAGATTAACAGCTAGACTAGTTTGACTCGTGCCACGACTAAAATGCCACTCGAAGAAAAACCAGTCGTGCAGCTAAGGCGGTACCCGTTTTGTTAAAAGGTGTTTAGCGAATGGCGACTCTTTGGGCATTGGATAGCCTATACAGTATGCGGAAGTTTAAACCAAACAAAATGGCTTCTTTTTCCCAAGTCGTAACACCGGCTGGTGCCTGTGTTACGCAACTGTCAAATTTCTATGATTTAGTTCAGCTTTCAGGCAAATTACTTCAACTTCCCATTGCAACGGTAGCTCTTTTGAATACAATAACATCTAGGCTTTAATAGTATTGCGTGCAAGCTATCCTCAGGTTATTTATGCAGTGGAGAAGCCACATACCATACTCTGGGTCGCACTTAAGCTCCTTCATTTGTATTCCGTTATTCTTTCCTGTAGATATTCCCAGCACGGATTCCGCTATCATTTGGAATCGCCCATTTCGACGAGCCAGCGGCGGGAGGATGACCGCATTACGTATATCAATAAGGGACAATTCTATGGAATTACGTTGGAATATATTCCTGACCCGGAGCGTCATCTCAAGAATCAGACCGTCAAGGTAATATTCGAAATTTGCATACATTTCCCGTGCCAGGATTGGATTCCAAGAGTAAAAAAACAAAAAAAATAGTAAAAGAAAAGCTCTTCTTTTAATGTCGCTACGAAAAGTGTCGTTGAAAGCCAAGTTTGATTGCGTGTATACGGGTTGTTATTTGGTGCAACCGTTTTATGGTCCGTCAAACTTCGCAGCTAAAGTGGGGAGGGGCTGGTGTAGTTTTCTAAAGCGCTCTTTTACAATTGCAGCAACTTCCCAACTGGCATAAGTGGCACTTTTTTCTACTAGTGATCTGACAAACTAATTTGGCGTCCAGGTTGAAACTGTACTTCACA
Organism: Lepidurus arcticus; assembly: GCA_003724045.1. Classification (NCBI taxonomy): domain Eukaryota; kingdom Metazoa; phylum Arthropoda; class Branchiopoda; order Notostraca; family Triopsidae; genus Lepidurus; species Lepidurus arcticus. The sequence goes on along the minus strand of RJJA01000260.1, from coordinate 14,438 downwards.
TTTGAAATGTCCGGGAGTTTTTAAGAGCGTCGTAAAATGCTAAATCAAAGCGTATACAAGTCCTGACTGATAGTTGTAATGTCCTTAATTTCCTGGGCGAAAATGTGGCATACTTACTAGGCAGCTGCGACGTAGTCATCCGTTTCGTGTCGTATCCTGTCTTATTTTTTTTTGGTTTTGGGGCTAATTAACCGTATCAAGGACAGTTAATCGTAAGTATATGGAAATGTTATACTCGAAAACTTTCTCTCGCCATAAAACGGTGGGACCTGGAACAACAGAAGCTTTAAAAGACTTTGCATTAATTACCAAGATGGATACCTGTGATTGTCATGAAGGTCCCTGGCTCTACATTAATTTGCGTGGCCATTTTGAGTGACTTTTTCAAATCAGATCGAACCTCAACGTGTCACGCAACAAGAAGTTTTAGAATGACAATGGCATACTACGACGTGTCCTCGATTCCTTTTCTTGTTTTTTGGTGGTTCTTGTAGAAAAAAACCTCTTTCTTCGACTATATCCTGCAGTTAACCCCCCTGAAAGTACTTCTTAATGCAAATGTAATCACATGATCGCGTGAGAAAGTTCCTATGCTCACTTCCTTTTCGTTCTTTCTTTCTAATCAATCTGAAACGGACCTCTTTGTCACTCGCCATTGGACGGCTACTCTATCATCCGAGGCAATTAACTCGGGGAACTGTATGCTTCGTTATTTGCGGAGAAGCGTAAAGGTGCAAAGGGGGGAAAGTTAATGGAATGATGTGAGAAGTAACAGAAGCGTGCATATGTTGGGAACGCGGCTTACCTTTTGCAATCCATTACAATTACGATAGCCCGCAAAAAGAGATGATTCGGAGGCGGAACTTTAATTACCTTTTCTTTCTTTTCCATTTTTTTGTTATTCACCACAGAGCGTGGTCATGCTGGTGTTCCGTGAGGAGAAGAGCAATGAAGAAGAGACCAAAGCCTGGCAGTTCTGGCATAGTCGTCAGCACAGTGTCAAACAACGCATCTTGGATGCAGGTAAGCGCGTTGCAGAGCTTTTCGGGAGCTATCCCTAATTGCTCGACACATTTGTCACCTTGCTTTGAACTTTTCTTTTCTGGCGTGCTAATCCTTCGAACAATTCGGACCTTTTACGCTAGAGGCCAAGTACATAGGCGCCCTTACAAGGCAAAAGAACAATACTTAAGTCTGCGTTTATGGGGAAAGAGATATGCCTTGAACTCACGGGAAGCCCTTCTGTAAAGCTATACATTATGCAAATTATACCTTGCGTGTGTAGGTTACGACAATCCAAAAGGCTAAGATGCATTGCAACAACGCCACATATGCTGGTTGTTGTGGTACTAGTACTAGTAGGTCTCTTCTCTCTCCTCGTTTTGGAATTTCCATATGACCCTCCCAATTAAATACCGCTGACCTATACCTTTTTGTTCAAAACATAAAATTTCCCCCAAAAAACATGCTCCGACCTTCCGTAAGCTATACAGGATTCAGGGATTTGCATACGCACAAAAAAAACTTGTAAAACTCTTCCAAAGAGTCAAGTTGGGGATAATTTCGCCCATCGCAAATTATAGCGTGCCATGCGACTGAACCCATGTAGTAACAAAAAAAGTAAAGGAGACTGAAAGATAGAAAAAGCAAAAAAAGGTGGGAAGAATAGCAAGGAAGTCACCTCCGCCTCCTGGAAATGGGTTTCTTTGGGCGAATCTTGGCGTAGTTATGCCAACTTTCCGCTTACGAGGGAAGAAGCCAGGTCTTGAACCGTATTTTTTTGGCTCTCCAAATAGGCCATAAACTATGGGAAAATAAGCAAGTAAAATAGAAAGAAAGAGTCCTTTTGGGATAGAACCGGAGGGTAAAGAGTTATTGGAAGGTATAAAATCCGCCCACGGTGCTTAATTAGCGTTTTTAGGTTCTCTTGTCTCAATTACTGGATCTTAAACTAGAACAAAGCATGGAAAAGAACAAAGAGAAAGTACAGACCCCCTCTTTCCAAACTACGTTCTTCAAAGTTTCTTCTTCCCATTATATGTTCCCGCAAAATAAACATTGTCTATTGCCAAAATAGCCAGGTTTCGCCATCTTCTCTCACTTGCAAGGTAAATCTAATAGCTTGTCAGCAGCAGTGGAGGGAAAGAGCCGTTAGCTCCATCATCCCAATTGCGTTTTACCGCGCTCTCTTTGCGGCCAAGGTTCTTAATTCCTTCGGTGGCACCCGGGATGTCTGCTTGGAGGAACCCGAGAAACGTTAACTCCGAGACAGTTTGCCACAGTGATTATATATATACGGAGTTATGTTCGAGCGCATTTCGTATGCAGTAAAACCTTGCCACTGGGGCATCCAGATAATATTCTTTTGGAAAGTTAGCTTTTGGAGATGCGTTCAAAGTATTTTTTTTTAGGGAAAAGCATTTAGTTTATGCATATATATAGACATGTGCGTTTACGTTCAAAGAGGCCGGATTTCGTAATGGTATGCGTTCGGTTAGAAACTTCAGCTCAATTCAAGCGTCCCTACTATTATTACCTGCCTACTTCAACCAACGGTCACGGTGGAAAAAAGGGAGCGATAGCTCTTGGCTCCGTCTTTTTATCCATCCTTGGTCATGGCACAAAGGATCGGGAAAGTTAAGACAAGAAGACGGTTTCTGAGAAACGTACGCTAAGTCATATGCAACACCATTCCGGGCCATCTTTTGAATTTTACCTCCCGTTTTCGGGGTCCCGTTACCCCCTTCCCTTCCAGCACTAAATGAGTACCAGCGACTTATGATGCGCCCTGTGGTTCATACTCTACGCTTCACGGATTAACTTACTTTTACTTCTGTCTTACTTGGTAGTTCTTAGTCCCTTAATAAGGCGAAGGGGCACCCTAAGAAAAAGTGCCCGAAAAATGGAAACAAAATCAGAAATGATTAATGAGGGAAAAAACGAACTTGTATTAATAGAAAGAGCTTGTTTTGGGGGCCCAGCCGTGTCCCGGAAGGTTTGTGGATAAGACGGATTTCGTTTCTCACACGCATAGAAATTACTCATACTCATCTCTTGATCCTCGAGGTAGGATACACACCTTGACAACAGGGAATGAACTTTGGCTCTCTGTCCCTTCAACCTGGCCCAGAATTACGCTCGGGAAGAGAGGGGGGGGACTGGAGAAATTTGCAGCTCCGAGGAAGAATTATGGTTGTGAAAAATGGAGGAAAAAGGTAAAAATAAAAAAGAAGAAAAAAGTAGAAAGAGCGTCTTCCATTACAGTCAGCAGGAAGTTGGGCCAAAACCCCGAGCTATTTTTCCACGAGCATCAGGTTGCCCCATAGCGGTGGTACACACAGGCTTTCTAAGGGGGAGATAATGGCGTTACCCTCTTACCTCTCGATCTATAACTCTATAATTCCACCAAGTAAAGCTTTTGCTGGAAAGGAACTCAAAAGAACTTGGCAGGATTTTTTCTCGCACCTTCTTTTCCAGGCTTTTGGCTCCTATCAGGGACCTTTTAGATGCTAAAGAAAGGCCCATGCTTTTAAAATAGTACGTCTGCCATTTTTCGTTTTCGTGATGCCAACCCCTTGAAAAGGAGAAACTTGCCAATGAAGCAGAAGAGGCTGTTTCGTGAGAACGAGGTGTTTGGATTAAACTTGCAATTCCCACCTCAGGAGGATCGAGGCTTGCTTTACAAGTCCAAACGCGTTTGGGTAGCGGTAGAAAGTAATGCATTTGACAGTTTACTATTAGCCAAGGTTAATGATGTCTTGGGGAAATTTTATGGAAAGTCTCCACCCACTCTACAGTTCATAGGGTGCGAACTGTATCTCGTAGTGTAATTAAGAGCTATTCCTAATTTAGGTTTTTAGGGTTTGAATTCTATTTAATTTTTTGTCTACTTTTGGATCCTGGCGATCGTGCTATGCATTTCAAGTAGAAAATAACCAAAGGCCCAGTTATTAATTTTTTGTCCTTTTTTCGTTTCTTTTATAGATACGAAAAACAGTGTGGGCCTTGTAGGCTGCATTGATGAAGTGGCCCATAATGCTATTGCAATCTACTGGAATCCGTTGGAAAACTCAGCCAAGGTATACATTTATGTCTACATACAAAAAGTTAGATAAAGCTTGGGTACACCTTTGCGTCGTCTGTGCCATTTTGAAAGAGGTCTCTGTGCCTTTCGGGAATCCTTTTCTTCGCGGAAAAAAAATATGTTTTCTTTTTGGTCGCATTATCTCAATTTTTGTCTGCGGTTCTGCGCAGAACGAGATGGGGTCAAGCCAAGGAGATGGCTGCATGACAGTTGGGAGATATCCAGGGATGCATGATAGACTGCATAAAGCCATGTGTCTGGCATATTTACTACATCAGCCTCATTTGCATATGACAGGCAAAGGGAAAGGGGGCAGCTGCCTGCATTTGCATGTCTGTTTGTCATTTTTACAAACTAAATACCATTTCGGAACGGCATTTTTTGCTTTATATCAGAGACGAAGTCAGCTCCGGTAGCTCAGCGTTTTATACCTTCAGCTAATCACTAATGCAAGCTATGATCTCTTCTTCTAGATCAACATTGCCGTCCAATGCCTTAGCACAGACTTCAGTACCCAAAAAGGCGTGAAGGTAAGTCACAATCCTGAAACGTTTCTGCTCGTTCTTTCTGCTTCGTCCGGGTGGATGAAGCATGTTTTTTTTTTGTTTGAGAATAATGTAATTTGGAATTCCTAACTCGCCACGTTCACACTGTTTCAGTCGAATCTGAAATTCGCCTATTGGTTACCTTACACCCATTTTTTACCCTCTCGGAACGGGGCAATGGCCAACGTGAAAAGGCTTTATATGGAGGGTAACAGGGTTGCATGTTTCTTTTTTTCTGAGAAAGGATCAGTGTAACGGGGAAAATTACGAGCTTTTTGCGCCGAACAAGGTAGTTTTCTATGAGAAAAGAAAAACCCCTTTACTAACTCACGCAGAGCCTCAAATTCTTTTGAGCCCCCTCTTGTCTTTTTTCTTCTTTTTGTCTGGCATTCATATTTAACACGTGGAAGACCTTTCTGACGATCTAACAACCCCGAAGCTTTCCTAGGACAAAAGCAACTGCGTAATTTATACCCCCCTATACCCACCCTCTTTTTATTTTCTACAAAAATGGATTTTATACTCTACCTTAACATCTACCATTTCTACCTTAACGTTTCTTGAAAAGCACCTTTCTTATCCTGGGAGGAGAGGAAATAACAATAACACCTGGTCATAAAAACGAAATCATAGGGCCACCTACTGCACTGTCAATTCCTATGATTGACACTCGCGAAGAAATTTTCCCACTCGGATTATCAATAGCGATTCGTGTTAAAAATTGTATATACAGTGTAGCAAGCTTTAGCTTGTTGTCCTATAACGAAGCTGAAAAGACATGCATGCAGTGTGTGATGGACAGGCATCCGTACCTTTCCTCCCTGCATGCAATCATAACCTTATGGTAAAGGCGAAGGGGAGAAAAATAACAACACAAAAAGCTTAAGAATGCGTCTACGCGAGCGGCATTGCGAACGTGATGGCGGTTCCCTTATCCGACTACAGGGGCAGCGAACAAGCTTAGAAGTTATGCCATGCCAAAACTGGCATTGCCTTGTTTAATGCCGATGCTTATCTCGTTTTTCTTTCCTATTCTTTTTTTTTCATCAACCTGCTCTCTTGTGTCGCCGTTTCTGTCATTCCGACCGTCTAACCATCTTGGGATTCGATGGACATCAGGGCTTGCCGCTCCATATTCAAATCGACACATACGACGATCCCCGAGACAACAGCCCCGTGTCCCACCGTGCTTACTGTCAAATCAAGGTTTTCTGTGATAAGGTAAGACATTTGAATTTGATTCCATGTTGTTGTGGCTTTGTAATTTTCCTTGTTCTGATGTGTGTGTCTATCGTTTCCATGCACTACTGTTCCTTTAGAGGAATGGTTACGAGACAAAGTTCAAAAGGTCTAGTTTTTTACACTGTTTTTAGAAAGTGTTTAATGACGTGGTTCGTAGAAAGTAAGCACCAAGTTTGTTTAGCATTTCTGTTGCAGTCAGAAAGGTGGGGGGAAAATGAAGAAAGAAGCGTCTTTTAGAGTGTAGTACACACCCCCGTTTCGAATCTTTCCATAGAAAAACACCACTCCAAAGCGTTCATCATCCGAAAAGGAAATCTCAAATCTTTTTCGCGGAGTTTAGTCGGTTCCAGCTACTTTCCCTTGCCTTCCGTAAAGCATGCATACAAATTGAGAAAAGCTGAGGTAAAGCTCCACAGGACAAAAGAAATCCCGAATTTATGAAGACACGTAGCAATCACTATTTCTCCCATACTACGAGAAAAAAAGTTACTCAGTTTACTTGTGGGTGTCTTTGTTATCGTAGTAAAAAAAATCGTACTCGCGAAGTCGATTGAAAACATTAGCCGCGTTCGTTTTGACCAAAGTTTAAACCGACTTAAAAGTCTAACCAAAACTTTGTGCTTATAAGCGTTCGAGATAGGTAGACTTTGGGCTTATAAGCGTTTTCTTTAGCTAGTCGACTTGAACTTTGGAAGTCGACTTTTAGTTTTGGTCCAAAGTCAGGCAAGTCTATAGCGTGTACTCTTGTGCCTAGACTTAAACTTAACCCCGCCTCTTGTTTATATATCTCCTTTGTTGATATCGAACAATTCATATATAGAACTTTTGCCAAGTTACGCCTCTCGCGGCAAGAGTTGGCGAAACCCGCCATTAAGTTAAGATAAACAAACAACAAACTGTTTTCCGTGAACATTGGTTTTGCTTTGTGTATTATTGTGTCTTTTTGTTTGTTTACCTGAGCTACTTGTAAAAGCTGTAAGCAAAACCAAAATATTCACGGAAAACAGTTTGTTGTTGTTTGTTTACCTTAACTTTAATGTACTCAAAATGGCGGGTTTCCCAACTCTTGCCGCGAGAGGCGTAATTTGGCCAAAGCTCTATTGCTTTTGTTTATTTTCCACAAGCACCGCCCCATGGGTAGAGCGATTGCAAACTTTTGCTTATAAGCGTTCGTTTTGACTCCAAGTCGACTTCGGTAAACTTTCAAAGTTTAGGCTAAAACGGACGCTCGTAAGCAAAAGTCAAGCAAGTCTGGTAAGTCTAAGTTTAAGTCGACGGTGCAAAACGAACGCGGCTATTGTTTGTAGCAACTTAACCCCCCTCTATTGGGCCCAAACAGCGTGAAACCTAAGACGAGAAGCTGCCGTAACTCATAATCGGACGACTTTACGACGGTCGTAGCTAGGCAGGGGTTTAAAAGTTTACATTCGCGTCCGACATCGGTGTTTCTAAGATCCCCAAGATTTGCATAATAAACACCTGTGTATTGCCAAGCGGGAAGACACAACGTCAAAGTTCCGCGAGCGTCACACAGGTCATGTATGCAAAATAGGAGCGAAAAAAAGAGACATGACTGAGGAAAACTACTGCTTGCTGTCTTTTCCCCTCACCCGTAGATAAAGTAATAAAAAACATGGTTTTTTGCTTACGTTCGAAGCTTACCTAACGCGCATTTCGCGATGGCTCATCAGCAAGATGCGACAGGTGCGCTGTGTGGAACTTGTAAACGATGATGCTCGTGAGTACGGTACATTAGCCTTGTCTGAACTCATCTCCTCTTCCTCGCCGTCATTAACTATGCATAGCCAATAAGCAAACCCACGGGCTGTTGTATAAATGACTTGGCTTGTGTGTCGATTGAGATGCCCCCCAAAATGGTATTACTTCACTTTAACTTCGTGGCCTTTTTTGCTCTTCTTTTTCTTTTGGGTCGAGTAAAACATATAAGCTGTATAGTCATACCCCAACCGCATGCAAACTCGAAAAGTGGTAAGAACCTGAAAAGGGCCACAGTTGCGCGCACCGGTCATGATTAATATCCCAGCTATAAATTTATCAAAGAGAAGCTTACCACTACATTATACAGATTCTCTAAACTAAATATTCCCTAGAGTGACGAGGCAAATATTCATTACCCAAAAAGACCGCACCCAAAAATCGTATTACCGGAGCACATGTATAGTTATTTTCAAGCCATACGATACATTTTATCGGACCGTGAGATCATACTTGTAGCAAATTGCATGCTTTTGGAAGTCATTGAAAAGCCAAATGACCACGTGCACGAGAGTATAATCGGCCATGACAATCTGTCAAGTCTCCAGATTCTAACGCTCTTACGATACCCAGACGGTTTCATTGTGGTATCCCAAAATTTTACTTCCACTGAAACTGCGATTGATAAAGGGATACAACAAGTAAAAAACCCCACAGATTTCGGGGACAAAGGATTTAAAGTTTGGTGTTTAGCTGTAAAATTTTCAAGCATAGGATAGAAGGCATAGCATACAATAGAAGGCCAAGGAGTAATAAAAAGACGGTTATAAGTGGCCAATTGGCCTCAAGTATAAATGTCACTTGACCTGGCATGTATATGGTTTAGTTGTCTTTTTCATTGGCTACGGGGCCGGCCTCAGTACCGTCATATAAACCGTCTAATCGCCATCATCACATCAAAGCTTTGTCTGTTGGTTCTGCTGCAGTTTCACCTTTTTTAACAATCCGTGTCCTCTTTTTACGAGCACTTCTACCCGAGTGTTAAAAAAGGAGGCAGTTAACTGAAACGACACGTTGAAAGAAAGAAGCAAATGCATCCTTGTACCGAGTGATTGCGTCCAAAAAATCCTCGCTAAGTGGAACAATGGCGTTGGTCCAAACGCTAATATCCTAGTATCAAGATCAAAGTATCCTAGTATCGCTAGTATCAAGACAACTTTTTGCAGAGAGACAGGATGACATGGAAACTCACTTTCCTTTTTAGCACAAACGGTCTTGTTGTATTCCCTAAGTTGCGGTAGGGGAAGGTCAAGAATGACAGTTCTTTTTACTTTCTTGTTTGCTTGGGCAAATAGGGCGCTGAGCGCAAAACGCGCGACGAGGAACGCCGAGCTTCCAAACGCAAAATGACCGCCACGGGACGCAACAAGCGATTGGACGATTTGTACCAAACCTCATGTGAACGATCCGAGTTCTACTCCATGGCCGACTTGAGCAAACTCCCTGCTCTTTTCACGCCCTCCGAAGACATGGACAAGGTAAACATTTAACATTTGCAATACATTCGCTAAACATTTGCTTTTGCGTTATTAGAATACTACTATTATTATTATTAATTGTAATATTATTTTTACCAGATTGGAAATATGGATCTGCAAGGCTTCTATGGACAGGACACTGACCATTCCAGGTAAGAAACCACACGATGCTTTATTGTTAGGAGCTCAACTAATACGAAAATGGGGCTAAGTGGAATCCCTTGAGCTAAACGTTCTAAACCTATTATTTAAAAATAAGACTAGAATGTGCTTGATTAAGTTGTTACGATGAATTCTTGTAGCGTATAAAGTGAGTTTCTGTAGCTAAAACACGATTATTCCACTTTGCCCCAGTGTGCTGAATCCTGAACGCGGGGGGACGCCTGTTACTGCCTCTTCTACCAACTCCAGCTCCATACACAGCTACCTTCCATTATCTACGGCCAACAATAACAATAGCAGCATTGGCACGCGGTATGCTCCCCATGCCATTGACAACCACCACAACAATAATGGGCAAGCATGATTTCTTTCTTGTTTTCTTTTTACTATCCATTGTGCTTTCCCACAGTTATTGAGTGAGCTAACAAAGTCGCTTAACGATCGCGTTGAAGTTCAGTTTTCACTGGATGTGAGAAACAAGCGAAATGTCAACTAACTATTACCGTCTGCATTGTTTCATTTTATAGATACCAGGCAATTTATACCGACAGGAAGGAAATTATTGATGGGTCTCTCCTAAATTCGGGCATGTACGCAACCACCGCTGTCAAACGGAGACGGTCCACGCCTCCGCCCTGCGAACGTGTTATGATATACGTCCGTCAAGACAACGAGGAAGCCTTCACACCGTTGCATTTAGTGCCGCCATCCACCTTAGGACTCTTGGCTGCGGTAAGTGCAGTTCTCCTCATGTAAACGTCGCTTGCCGGAACTTTGAGATTGGAATAATTACTGATCCTACTCGAAACCCTTAAAAATAAAAACAGGAATAATTGGGAGTTAGTTTTTCCATGTCGGTTCTTTACGTTTAGACCTTGGGAAATTAATAATAAGGCGAGAGCTATCTTTCTTTTTTTTAATATTTGTAGCGTGATATGCGTATTTTAATTGACATTTGTGGGGGGTTTTCTTTATAGATTGAGAGCAAGCTCAAGATATCTGCACAGTCTATTCATTCGCTCTACAAGAAAAATCGCAAAGGGTAAGCAGTCATGCAAAGGATAGGCATGTACTTACTACTTAATTGATTTTATATCTTTTTTTGTTTGGATTCACAGGATAATAGCCAAAATTGACGATGATATGCTCAAACATTATTGCAACGAAGATGTTTTCCAAATTGAAATCAGCACATCCCCTGAAGAAGGCTTATACGATGTGACCCTGGTCGAACTCTTTGAAGTGTCGTGAATTAAAGAACATGGTATGGGTAGGCCGCTTTGAATCTCGGTTATGCAAAAAACGTTACGCTCAATCTATATCACCTCTCTGATTATCTGCTCTTCAACCATTCCGGACAAGTGCAGGCGGCTTCGAAAAAAATCCCCCCCCCCCCAGTGCCTTCCATGATACTCCTGAAGCCGCAAAACACTTATAAAAAAATTTACGGAGTCTTCGAGTTCTCTGTGGTCTATCTATAATGGACGGTGGTGCTTTATCCCTTGAATTGCTCGTACCTGGTCTTACATAATACCCAAAACGATACAAAATTTTTAAAAAACGTCGCTCCCTATGATGTTGCCGTGGTGGATAGGAATGAATTGGGAGTACAGAATAAAGTCAAGCAACAAATGGCAAAACTTTTTTTTGGTCCGAACTGAATCCGCATATTGAACGCAAGACAAAACAAAGGGATTTGTGATCTCAGCACAGGGCAGCCACAGCAAAAGAAGGAGACCAGGGTAATCCCATGATGCCAAACCATGAGCAACAACAACCTTTCGTATGTGTTCATTCCCACAATGGAAACTTCTCTCAATGAAACAGCTTGTGCCTTCTGTTAGCAAGTCTTGGTTTATTTTGTTAAAAGTTACCAAAACAAAAATTTTAAAAAGTGCTGTGCCATAAATTTAAGCATAATTCCCGGTTTGTACTAAAGTTGGAGACGAGAATGTTATGAATGTTATACTCAAGAAAATTTAAGCCGGTGAGAGTTTTGAGCTTTGCCTGTTATGTAAAGCTAAAAGAAGTTCTTTCTTAAAGATCGAATCGCGTAAAGATAAAAAGCATTCCCTTTGTTTACACTTAAATAAGGTGTGATAATTCAGTCATTTTTTCGTGTAGAAGAGGGTACTACGACCCTCGTGCAGCAAACCATAACAAATCAGGTTCCAGTAAATTGTGACAAAATGAACTAACTCCCTCCATCTTCTAAAAAGAATTCATTCCATAATGGGTTTGCCGTTTTGATTTAGTTAGTTTTTTTCTTTCGCTTGTTTTTAGCATAGAAATTATGCATGGAAAGTGTAATTTGTTATAACTTTGTATAGAAGATATTTGTAGAGATGGATAGGAACACTTTCCTATGTTTACCAGCTTTGTATCGGAGTAAGTGTAAGCCTATATGGGCTTCTAAAATTTAAAAATGGCCCAACGTAGCGTCTCGAATATCTCCGTGCCTTATCCATACTCCCATGTGCAACGATAAGTGACATAGCGGGCACGTTTTATAATCAAAAACTTTTGTCATGTTATCCGTTTTTAACAAAGTTAGGACAAAAAATATAAGTCCTAAGATCTGTCGCTAAATGTTAGCTTGTACCGTTCTGCCACAGGAATGAAAATACAAATTTTTCACGTTTGCGCTGTTGTTTCGTTTGGACCAAAATACGACCAAATACGGACCAGGTTTTGAAAAGAAAAATGAGAAAGTACACGAAAGTATTAGACACGCATCACAACCTGTAGTAATACAGGGAAACTAACTAAATAAAAAACTGCAGAAATATGCCAGCCAAAAAGAAAAAAAAACAATAATAGAGGGAACAAATAGATGAAACGAACAAATAAATAAGACACGACGGAAAGAAAAATAGAAGGTCGCAATTAGAGGACTTGCCCAGCTAATAATACAAGGAAACTAAATAAATAAAGGCTAGTCTCATACACTGTACACCAGTTCCATTCATATTTGTATTTATAGAAGTTTCAACGCATATTACATATAAGCGTATGACCGGATGGCTAAGACGGAAGCCCTGTGATCGGAAAGTCGCAGGTTCGTAACCCGGTCGAATCAATTTATTTCGTGAAAAACGAAATATTAAATGGCTCATTTTCTCTGTACGTTATTCCTTCCCGGCAATGTTCCTATACCAATATTTTATATTGCGAAGCTTCGGCAGCACGAGCTCGAATATTGGGGATAGGAAACCGAGCAGGGAAGTTGTGAACAGCGGAAGGGGCGATGCTCTCAATTTTTGAAGTGCCCTTTAAGAAGGATTTTTAATTTTTCTAAATCGAACAATAGATGAAACACTAACTACATAGACGTAGACCAGCTAACTTCATATGTTGGATTTATAGAAGTTTCAACACCCTTTATATATAAGCGTATGACCGAGTCGATAAGACGTTAACCTTGTGATCGGAAGGTCGCAGGTTCGAAACCCGCTCGAGGCATTTTATTTCGTGAAAAACACGAAATATTAAATGGCTCCCTTTCGCTGCACATTATGCCTTCCCGGCGAGATTCCTATATTCGAAATTGTGATGCTTCGGCATTACTTCGAATATCGGGGATTGGAAACCGAGCAGGGGAGTTGGGAACAGGGGAAGGGGCGAGGCTCTCAATTTTTGACGATTTCTGAAGGGACCCCTTGATACAACATTGTTCCTTATGGAGAAAAGCCCTGAAAAAGCTTTCCTAGCTCGAAAAGAAGCCACGCCCACTTTTTGGCCTAATCCACCAATAGGATTCGTTCTTTTTGCGTAGGCCACACCCCTTTGAGCGGATCTTTTGAAAAATCACGCAGAATTTTCTCCAATTTCCGTCTTTATTTCAAAAATTACAAATCACAATACAATATTGCTTGGAACTAGATTTTGCGAGGAACGTTGTGTGCAACATAAGTAAAACCCCCAACCAAAGTCCCGATCCGATCAATCCGGAACTGATCCGATCCGATCAGTTCCGGTCAAAGATTTCAGTTTACGCTTTTATTTCTAAAATTACAAACCGTACTACAAAAAAGGACATTTTGGGTACAAAATAAGCAAATACGGCATTGGGGCGAGTGGGGGAGAGCCAAACAACTCATCTGTATAATTTTAGAATCCAATGCTTGGAGCTGGTCACAGAAGAAAGATTCGAACAGATTTGGAGGGAGGAATAAATTTTTACAAGAAATGCAAAATATTTCGAAAGCAATATTATGCGTTACAATTACAAGCGTTACAATTCTACTCAGTTCTCAAAACTTTACAATAGCACACAAAGTTGAACCGAAAGCTGCTTTACTGAGCATCGTCGGTACCATTCCCGTGTCTTAATTTTGCGTTAAAGCACACCAGCCGCAGTTGGAAGGGTTAATAACTGAAACGTAATGCATATAACCACCGGATTCACTGCCAGAAGACCC